>SJXQ01012958.1:142548-377685 GCA_006408695.1 Aepyceros melampus | reverse complement strand
ATTCAATTTTGTTGATTTTTGGGGGGGGAGGGGGAGGGGATGGGGGAGTTAATGTAACTCCCAAGTAGAAACAAAAAACTTTTTAAATTAGCAATTAGTTTTTCATTAAAGTGGAATCTGCATCACTAATTCACTGATTAATTAAACAAGTGTATGAAGTGTCTGTTGGGAACAAACACAATTGGATTACTTGGAATATTGTGAGAGACTCAAAGGAGGAAAATTTTGCACAGTGTCTCTTTCTAAACCCTATCCCAATCCTGTACTTTATGGCCTGAGATGAATGAAGAGAAAGGAGAAAATTTTAATCTTTTAAAAAGACATAACCTTATTTTATCTTTGCAGAAGAGTTGAGAAATAATGAAAAAAAAAATTGGGAACAAAAGGAATTTTAACTTAAAGAAAACAGAGCTCTTTATTGCTTTTAATGGCTCTGTAAGATTATACCAAAAACTGGGCTACCCTTATCTGAAGTGCCACATTCACTGTGAAATGCTCTTAGAGGGAGAAGTCATAACAGTTTATTGTTCAAAAAGGATCATTGTAGGTTTTGGTTAACATAAAGAAGCATAAAACTTTTTCTAAGATCTAGAACACGAAGGAGGGTGCTATGTGGCCTGTTGTGAGACACGCTCATCGGTCACTTGGATGACCTGATGTGACACAGGCAGAGTCACTTGAGAAGTTTGACCCGGCAAAAGATGGACTCCTTCTGTCCTGAGGTCACTGCTAGTAGGCAATAGCATTTCCCGGCAAAATTCAATTAAACAAAATCCCAGAGTTGTTTTTCATCAAAATAATTTTGATTTAATTTCATCTTTAATATAAAAGGACAACAAATTACATTTCAGAGAATACTGTTTAGGTTATGAGGTTCCCGTCAGAGCTGTTTTGCAATACATGTTTATATAATCAGAAGTCAAGTCGGCAGTCGACTGTGAAACTGGGGACAGCCAGGCTGCCTTGTGTGCGTTCCACTTTGGACAACAAACTAATGTACCATTCTATTGTTTAGGTATCAGGAGGTTTGGATTTTGTTTTGGACATTCGAGTTGGGATGAGAAAATGAACCAGCAGCAGCAGATTCTAAAATGCAACAGGTCAGTACTTTGTAAAGAGAACAAGTAACATCAATACTTCCTGCTTTAATCAATGGGCCCAAACATTTGACATTTTGAATACTGATATTTAAATAAGTCAAGTTTTTGGAGAGAAAATTTTATAGAATCTTCCTGTTCGTATTGCCCAGTGTATTACTGATTATTTCCCCTATTGATCAATTGTACTTTGCTGTCCAAGGTTCACAGAAGTGAACAAGGCAGTGTGAAAAGGCAAAGAGAATAAATAGCACACAGAAGCAGTTAAACCTCTCTTATTTAGAGGCAATTTGCCAAAAGAAGTTACACTTTACAAGATCCCACTTGACGGTGAAGATCTAAAATCCTGGACAGTTATCCTTGCAGCTTTACCACTCAGCATCCTTCCTTACCTGCCCTCCCTGAGGATCCCAAATGGAAGGGATCTGTTTCTCTTGGTCTGACGGTACCCTGTGTCACAGTTAACTGTAGGCATAGCTCCTTTACTAGACTACAAGTTCCTTTAGGATATGAATGATGTCTTATACATATTTGCCTCCTCCAAAGTACTGAACATTGCAGTGGCGAGGTTCAGGGCAGGCTGCCCCAAGATATGGCACAGTGGTATACTGACTATTCCGAAATGAAGTTACTTGAGAAACAGCTGGTAGGAAAAAAAAAGATATAAAAAAACACTCATTTCCTCCTTCTGCATGAAAGCAAGAAGTAAATCTCTCAGGTGAAGGAATCCTCCCTGTACCAGGAGGCTGGAAAATATCCTTATCATCAGAGTTAGGGAATTCAAGGCTTAAACTGATACCTAAACAAACTTATTACTTCCTCATTAGTTTGCTATCCTAGCATACATTAAATCTTCACCAATTTCTTTCCTTGTCTAAAAATGATATATAAAGAGCTTGCTTTGATCATTTGGGGAATCTTATTTCTATGAGAATTCCACACATGTGATTAAATTGTTTTGTTTTTTTCTCCTGTTAACCTGTCTTGGGTCAATTTAATTATTAGACCAACCAAAAGAACTAAGAAGGATGGGGGGAAATTTCCCCTCCCCTGACAGTGTTATTCAATTATGTGTGGAGTAAGTTAAAATATAGATTAAAAAATTATCCTAATAAACTTCAAGTAGAACCAAAAACTCTTCTGTCTCTCCATTTAGAGTTTGCACTGTATTTGCAAAGTATATTTAGTGTAAATAAAGTGAATATTTCCCTCTACAACAGTCCCTTTTGTGGGTAAGTTTATTCTTTCCTCCACTGCATTCTTTGGGTGTGAAGATGAAACAGGTTTTGGATGAATACTCACACATGTCAGATGTCAAAGCATATTTCTTTGTTTTTTCTGGCTTAGTATTAGGATACTACATATTCATCCAGAGCCTTTCCAAGGAAGAGCTCTCCAAACACTTTTAAATTTTAAAATGTCCTTGATTATGTGTTAACTAAGCTAAATTCAAAGAAACTAAAATAAATCACATCAGAACAAAAAGTAAAAGAAATTTAATTAGAAAATTCAAAGAGATGACAGTAGAAAAAGTCTAAAATTCATTGTAGAATGATTGGAATGGACCTTATCTCATCATTCTAATCTGTGAGCCAGGACACACAGACTCACACAAAGAGTGTTCCAACCAAGCTAATCACCAGGCCAAAGGAGCTGGTTTTGTGAAGAAAAACCTAAGGAGGCAAAGTCACTCAGCATAAATACATAGGATTTTGGAAGTTCTGAATTAGCAAATCTCTCAAAGAAAACAAAAAGCAAATATCCACACTGGCTTTTAGTTTAATAAATAATATATTCATTTTCATATTCACTTTATTAAATGGGAAAAACATACCAAATCATTTTTTCTATGTGTTAAAACATTCCAGTGTTTTAACATCATTGAAAAAAGGCAATGCAAGTTTGTCTCTCATGTTTTTAAAGACAAGGGAGGAAACTCAGGATAAACAGGGATCTCTCAAGGTCTGGTTTTGATTCCTGTGTGTCCAACTGAACAAAGCTCTCAAGTCACAAAGATGCTGATGCACAGACACACTTTCTCCCATCTTATATTCCTGTTTTGAGAGAGGTTAACACAAAGATCCAGATATTTAATGCAGATTTTTCTAATTACTTAAAACTACCAGCAGTTTTTGCTAAAAACAAACAAACAAAAACTTTAGAAAGACCATCTCATTCAATAAACATAACTACATTCAAGAAGCTATTAGTACATATTAAGGTTTATAGAGATGAAATAACATAACTTCCAAGATTGACTTTAGAAAGTTTCAGGGGAAGAGAAAAACTGGGGGATAGGTGAGCAATGGCAAAGTCTTATAATTATTGTACTAAATGTAGGGGATGAGGAATTATTATACTAAATGAGAGTATATGAGGAATTTGTCATTTTTTTTTCTACTTTTGTGTATGTTGGAGAATTTTCATAAACAGACTTTTTAAAAAAGAGCTTAGGTAATACATGGTATATTAATGGCTCAGATGGTAAAGAATCTGCCTGCAATGCAGGAGACTCAGGTTCGACACCTGAGTTAGGAAGATCCCTCAGAGAAGGAAATGGCTACCCACTCCAGTATTCTTGCCCAGGAGAATCCCATGGAGATTGGAGTCTGGCAGGCTACAGTCCATGGGGTTGCAAAGAGTCAGACACTACTGAGTGACTAATGCTTAGGCAATATAGGTCATCATTATATGTACAGCTCTGTGGACTAGACAGAAACCTCTGATGAAAGAACAGCTGGTCTTGAATCTGGGGCTATTTACCAGGTTTAAAAAACCATTTCATCTGTTTTTCTCATAGGAAGAAAATAACAAATTTATGCACTATTTTGGAATTGTGTATTAACACAATACTGTTTAATGTGATCATAAAATCAGAGAAATCTACCTTTTCCAGCTGAACATAGAGGTTTCACTACATGGAAGACATGGATTTGGATTTTGGTTTAACTTTTAGTTTAAAAGGAAAAGAGAAGCTTTAATTACAAGACTTAGATCCCCTAATCCTTTTCTCAGATCCAAGCAGTTTTTCTTATGGGGATTTAACCTCTACCCTGTCAATTACTTCCATGGTGGCTCAGGTGGTAAAGAATCTGCCTGCAGTGCAGGAGACTCAGGTTCGATCCCTGGGTCAAGAAGATGCCCTGGAGAAGGGAATGGCAACCCACTCCAGTATTCTTGCCTGGAGAATTCTAAAGACAGAGGAGCCTGGCAGGCTACAGTCCATGGGGTTGCAGAGTCAGACACAACTGAGTACCTAACACTTTCACATTGCCAATTATAGAAGTAAGCTGTGTGGGGGTGGTCTCCTTCTGGAGGTCATACTTTAAACAGAAGTAATCCTTTCCTGTGTTGAAGAAATCACTTTCACCCCCTGCAAAGAATATACTTTTATGGAGGTCTCACTCCTTCTGACTCCTCTCTATTCCCTTAACACCGTATACATCTGTCTTCCATGCTTCCTACACTCTTCTTCATTGGTCCAGTCATCACATCCTATGCAATCCTCAGGGATCCAAAAAAAGCAGAAGAGCCCACTGGGTCTTGGAGGACAACCATACTTGTTTCTATGCAAACTGAGGCTGGGGAACTAGAACTGGATCAGAAACAAAGAGCAGTCAGACTGCAACAAACTCTCCTAGTTCCTTTATTTTATAAGTTTCACAACCATGGGGTCTGTATTGACATTGTAGATTTTTTTCCCCCTGTTTTAAAAACAGATATTAAGGACTCACATAAGAATTCTCTCTACTAACACTGATGTCATGGACACTTTTTAAAAATGAGGTATTTGGTTTACTGTCCAAAACAGTAAAGGTTTGGGCAAACTGCAGAAATGATCTAGCAAGTAATAAAATGAAACTGAATCACTGAAACAGAAATGGGATCTAGCAATACAGTTGCTGTGACACCCTGAGAATCTTTATTGTAGCCAAAATAAACCTACCCATTTTACATCTCTAAAAGTAAAACCTAGCATGATTTTTCCTGGAGGCATACATTTCCACTTGGAAAGACAGTGAGAATGAAGAGATGAGTGAATATGAGAAAGGTAAGGAGATTAAGACCACTCTTACTGCCCATTTCCCCACTCTAATAATAATTACTGACTAATGGACCCTTATTTCCTTGTTATCAAATTACCTTAGGAAAACATTTATAGTCATGGCAAGAACAGGGTTTACAAGTGAATTTATGTGGAACTGTTGTCAAAGTTCAAAATACCATAAAAGATCTTGAGAAGGTAGTTGACTATTTCACATAAAAAACTGAACAATCAGGTTAGCCAGGCCCAAAATAATGATGAAAACATGAAAGATTAATTTAGGCCACGTGAGACGCTCTTCTTGGTGCAGGGAAATTATATAGGTGAGAGATGGATATATGAATACAAAGGCCAGACCACATGCTGCTCCTGAATACCTGCAGAATAAAAAAGTTTTTAGGTTAATATTCATTCTGCATTTTTCTGATTTACAATTATGGTAAATACAGGATAATTTAAATCATCCTCAATCGGATGTTACAATAAAATTATTTTTTATTCATTTGTTGTTGACATAAAGCATCTGAGTTTAAAACTTATTTTACTTGCTAAGTTAATATAAAATACTATTTCCTGTTCATCTTTATAGCATCTGCTTGACAGAGTTTTTTATTCATCTCTCAAGTCTCTGTAGTTCCTCTGTATCTCAGTGATTATGGCTACTTCCTCAGAAACATCTGGAGATAGGTTTCCTATCTTTGATCTTTTATAAACTAATTATAAATTCTGAGTTGTTGAAGGACTGCAAGCATCTGCTTAAGACTGAGAACAGATGAATGTCTTGTTGGTATTCAGCATAATTATCAAAGATAATAACAAAAATACCTAAACACATGACTGAGGAACCTACACTTGCTTCTCTCCTTCCCTATACTTAATTTCCTTATAAACAGCTTAAAACGAACTTGTAAATCCATTATATTTCACAAATGTCAGGCTAAAGGTCTCCTCTTTTGTCTTTCTCTACTTTTATAGGAAAGGGTCTTCAAAAAAGTAACTCAGTCCTGCTTTCTACAAGGTTAAATCGGATCATTCTAAATTTCAGTTTTCCATGAGAATCTGAGGTCACAGCTTTAATTCCAATCTACTCAACCTAACACAATGTATTTGGAGAATGGATATTAAGCAAAGAGCCATCTGGGATATAAACTTTCTGACTACAATTGACACTGAAATATGTTCTTGAGTAGAAATGGATTAAGAAAGTTAGGACATAGCCTTGACATATTAGAGACCTTCCAGGTACCCCAAGAAGTTATATGTTATATATTAAAAATAACTTTATTTTGGAGGATAAAGAGGAAGAAATACATTGGAAAATTATGAGAAAAAGAGAAGGGGAAGGTACCTAAGGCTAAGGAAAATGGTGCTTCTAGAGTGAGGAATAAGCAAAAGTGGAAGATAAAGAACGCCTTAACTGATACCAGTGAACTGCACTTGAACGTTATCAATTTTAAATACTCACTGGAATTTTAAACAATTATATCAAGACAACAACAATAGGAAAAGCATAAAAATAAAGACCAGTATGTAAAGGGGCAAAGTTCCCTTACAGGCAGTACCTTATGATTCCTCCTATGTTTGGGTAGAAACAGGCCATGATCACTCCAGCTCCCACAATAAACAGATTAAAAATCAACACGTGGAAAATGCTAAAAGTTGAGAAGAGAGTTTGGAGAAAGAAAAAATATAAAAACAGGCAAATTATAATAATTATAAATGAGAATGAAATTCATTATTATCATCTCTAAAATGAGAATGTCTTAAACTTGACAATAAAGTTACAGCATAAATAGAAGGCAACAGGAGTACTCAATATTGGTGGTGGGACAGTGATATTGGCCCTTTCCTGCAATTATATAACTAGGTTAAATTCTGTAGGAGCAAACTGGTAGTGTATATCAGTGTTTACATTCTTTGATCTGTAATTCCATTTGAGTGGAATATCATAAGAAAATTAAAAAACTATTAACATAAAGGTATTTGTTAAAAGAACTGATGTTTTTGAATTGAAAAAAAATTGATGCTTTTGAACTGTAGTGTTGGAGAAGACTCTTGAGAGTCCCTTAGATTGCAAGGAGATCAAAACAGCCAATCCTAAAGGAAATCAGTCCTGAATATTCATTAGAAGGACTGATGCTGAAGCTGAAGCACCAACACTTTGGCTGCTTGATGCAAAGAACTGACTCATTGGAAAAGACCCTGATGCTGGGAAAGACTGAAGGCAGGAGGAGAAGGGGACAACAGAGGATGAGATGGTTGGATGGCATCACCAACTTGATGGACGTGAATTTGAGCAAGTTCCAGGAGTTGGTGATGGACAGGGAAGCCTGGAGTGTTGCAGTCTATGGGGTCTCAAAGAGCTGGACACAACTGAGTGACTGAACTGAACTGATTTGTAAAAAGACAGAAGCATCCTAGATATATGGCAGGGTAACAATTTACTTGATGGAAACATTTTAAAATGTTAAAAATATATAATCATTGTTATCTAGATGGTAAAAATCTATCTAGGCAACTTGAGGAAAAAGCTAGTTAGAGTTTTAGTACACAATAAAATCTTAAAATGTTTGAAAAAATATCAGAAAGAAATACACTAAAAGGGAGCAGAGATTGTGTTACAATTTGGGATTTGGAGTAGTTTTTCTTCATTTCTACACCTGATAAATTTCATATGTTTTATAGTATTCCTTTGTAAAGTATTATTTTACTTTTATAATTAGAAAAATAAATCTTATCAAGGGAAAAGCAAAATGGGCAGATTTTTATTTTTCAGATTTAGTCACATAAAGCTATTCAGTATTTACCATGAGCAGAATATCAGCTAAGTAAATTGAACTAGATGTTAACAATTCAAGGCTTGAGAAATCAATTTTGGGACAGAAATAATCATATGGTAGATGGAATGTGATGCTTGAGAAATAACTCCATTTCCTCCCAAAATGATCCTTAAAAGTCAAAGTTACATATCAAAGCAATATTTTGAGCCCAAGTTATCAGAGGTTAATTAATCCCTGGGAAAGATTACAGAAAGATTAAAAATCAGGAAAATTATTTATACAAATAAATGGTTAGTCATATATCTTGATGAATTACAAAGATATTCAGGCTTCCAGATCTTACTACTTATCTAAAAACTCCAACCTTAAAATTGCTTCAGAGCTTTGAGATACTGGCTGGGCCTCTGTTATTTCTGTATTGTAAAAGGAAACAATTTTGTGTATTTTTCCAAAGCAGTGGTTCTCAAAGTGTAACCGCGAACCTCAGGGAAGTTTCCAATTCCCTTCCAGGAAGCTCTGAGGTAAAAATTATTTTCCAGTCAGACAAAACATGCTTTGCAAAAGCAGTGGTAGGTAAACTGCTGCCCCCTTAGATTGGATAGAGGTAGCTGCAACTATCTCTGTATTCTATACTGTATTCTTTACTGCCAACACTCTCAAAAAAAAGTTTTATTAAAAACTGTCCTTGATAAAGGACTGAAAATTGTTCGGTGTTGCTTTTTGTTTGTTTTCAGATGCGCTGGGTCTTCATTGTGACTCGTGGGCTCTTCACTGCCATGCCTAGCTTTCTCTAGTTGTGGTGCAAAATCTTTTACTTGAACAAACATCTTTTTAATATTCTGTATGATCAAATAGGAAGTATATAATAAAGCACATCTGTTGCATACTGAAGTACAATGGCTGCCTTGAGGAAAAGTACTTGTGCAACTGAACTGGGGGACAACCGTGCTGTTTTTTCCAAAGACCATTTTTAATGGAAACACAGACAAACTATGGTTCTTTAGATTTGGATATGTGACAGACATTTTCTTGAAAATAAATGATATGATCTTATCATTTCAAGAAAAACAACTGGTAGTTTGTGTTGCTAATGATAACATTTGAGCTTTCAAGTAAAAATTAGAATTTGGAGAGCTGGTATTTGCCACCATGAGAGCTGGACAGTATTCCAATATCTAAGACTTTTATAATGCAACTGGTGGTGATAATAGCGAAAGTGGGTTTTGATAATATATAATGAAATGGGTCAATATTTGGAAGATCTATAGAACTCAGTAACCAATATTTTCCAAATGACTAAACCTAATATTATAAAATCATACATGGGTAGAAGATCCAAATTGTAAGACAAACCAATGGCTTTTAATGTAACTGAGTTTCAGATTCAACTGACTTTTAAAAAACTAGCACCTGTCAAGGTTTGGCACAGTAGCAAAGAAAAATATCCACAATGATCTGGAAAGGCTATTAAAAGTACTTCCTTCTTGCTCCAACTATGTGTCCACGGGAGGGTGTATCCTCTTCATATATTTAAACAAAAATTACATATTACAACAGAATGAATGTAGAAAATAGGATAATTCAATGATCTACTAGCAAATCAGACATTAAAGAGTTTTGAAATGTAAAAGAACATTTTTTGGAAATTGTTCGTTTTCAAAAATATCATTTATATGTTAACAACTAATGGTTTTATTATTGCTTTTTAAGTAAATTAATAAACATTTAAAAAGTTCAGTTCTAATTTTTCATGTTAACTATTTTATGTTAACTGTAACCCACATAAACTAAAGTTCCTAGGGGTCCTCAAATAAACCTTAAGAGTGTAAAGGGGTCCTGAGATCAAAAAGTATGCTCCAAAGTATGCAGTGTGTAGAGTACTTGCAACTGTAGGATAAATGATAATGTGTTCTTGATGGTAGGAGAAGAAATGTAATGTGAATGCAAGAGGGAAATTCCAGACTTTTTCCAAGAAGAGAAAACATTCTAACCACCAACATTATACAAAATAATGGCAGAAAACAGGAATAACGCATTTACCTAGAATTTTTTTTTCATATATGACTTAAACTGTATTTATTATTTTGGTAAATATGGCAGGACATATAAACATAATAGGATTCTTACATTCACTGAAATCCAATGTGAGAACTGTAGCTGCTGCTGTTGTCAAGGCTAAAGGCTTGGTAACTCTTGATGTTTGCTTTTAAAAGTTTTCTGTTTTTAAAACTACATACTTATAACCAATTATTTGTTAAATGAGGGGACAGACTGCATTACTTTACTTCAAATAAACTGTTAAGACCACTTGTTTAGCTGGTTACAGCAAATGTAACTTTTTTCAAATTTTATCCAAAAGCTTTCTTCATTTAAGATAATTTATTCCCAATAAAATAGGTTACGACTAGGAACTTTTTACTAGAATAATCTATAATAAAACTTAATGTAAGAGCAGGCATTAACCAGGGGCCCACAAGGAAGTTTCAATAAATGGAAACTTCTCTTGGATGAGGGTGACTAGCTTTGAAGATTTTTCAAGAGGACTCAAACTCTTTCATCGCCAATAAGAGATTAAAAATTATAGCAATCGTTACAGAAGCAAATAATAATTTAAACTTGCTATGTATCTCACGTTCAATCTTAAACCATTATTGTTTATGTAAAACTGCATGAGTGGTAATAAATACACAAGTAAATACCAATAACCAATAACTAAATGAGTTGCTTCTCATTAGCCATACATTACTAACACAGGTACTACTACATACTACTAACTTCTTGGCAAAGAGTAGATTAATAGCAACTAAATCACAAGATAAATATAGCTGATATCAGAGCTAACATAACTACATGGGCAGGAATTAACTTTAAATCATTCTGGACAAGGGAGCGGCTTCTATTTTTAAAGCTCTTCTGGGAAAAGAACACCAAAGGTCTATCCTTAGTAATCGTTTTCATTAGGCAAAGTTTCATAGCAAAAGGATCAGTCACATTTTAAACTGACCTGTTTGCACAGTCATTTGTTGCTTGGCACATCTTGCTGGTCAAGAGAAGAGCCCTTACCTAGGATAAACGTCACCGAAGATATGACCCAATAGCTGGACGCGAGCCAAGTAGCCTAGGAGTGGATACACAGTCATCATCTGGAACAGCAGGAATATTCTTGCAATGAAGGACAGGATGTCACTGCTAGGGAAGTTGTCTAAAAAATTCTAATCCAAGAAAGATAATAAATAATGTTACAAATCAAATTCAACATATACAAATTTGTAAAATGGAATTTTTTTTGTTTATTTTGAACACAGGTGCCACCCAAATTGATGGTTTCGTGGGCTGGCGCCTGTTCACAAACTATTTGCTAACTGTTACTCTTCAATAGCTAAGTACAGAAATTAAAAGTAAGTATTTAGAAACTTAAAGAAATTTGACATTGGCATATTTTTGTTTTACAAAAGTATCAATCTGCAATTGATTTGACATCGAAATAACAACAAAGAAGACCTTGTTTACCACTGGTAGTTTGAGAAGTACTGCTCTGTTAGTATATGAGGTTTAAGTATAAATTTGTTTCAGTGCTATTTCATTCTCAATGATTCTCTTACTTTTTCTCCTCTGATACACTGTAGCATTTCTAAAGATTATAGAATAAAGTGAGAGTATATCTATTACTTACTATCACTATTATCTATAGTCTATCAATAAATAGAAAAGAAATTTTTTCTACTTCCTTTCATGATTCTATTCTCCATTTTCATTTGGCATCTAAGAAAAAGAAAGCCAATTACTCAGATTTTTTTCCCTTTCAAATACAAATACCACAGATATTCTTATTCCCAAGGGAGAGGGCTTTATATGGGATTTTTCACATCAGGGGAATTTTCAGCAAACATTTGGCTGCCAAAGAACTTTTGGAATCAAGGAAATCAAGAGAACATTTCAAACTATCAAAAGAGCAATAAGTCAAATCTATTTATCTTGAAAAGATGAGAATATTATTACCACTATTATGCTGAAATAACTTTTATAATTCATAGGTAATAAATCATATTTTGTATTCCACTACACTCTTTTAGAGGAATTTCTTCTGACTAGAATGAAAATCACCTGTGAATGCTACTTTCTCTGAGAACTTCTTCAGTTACATAAAACTAGAGATTATGCTATTCCCAGGTTTATGATGGGTCAAATCAAATAATAAATATTATTTATGGCAGCCTTTTAGTAAAAGAATGTTTCTTTTATTCTTTCTGTCTCTTCCTCTGTCTTTTTAAGAAATAGTCTTTCTTTGCTTTTATGCTTGCCACCTAGTACCAAAATGAGTGTCAAATCTATTATCAGGGACGATGAATTAAGAAACCAGTTTATTCAGGACATTTCCAGATCTGGACTTTAGAAAATCAGGGAACTGAATATAGTCTCTGTGAGGGTTTATAAATTCAAGACTGCTACTAGCATAACTATCCACACACATAGAAGAATAAGAAGCAAATAACAGGAATCATTTATTTGAGCACCACAGGTGCCAGCATACAGAAGGTTTTCTGAGAGACTTTCTAAAATCTATGGAGTATCTATTATGATATTTAATGGAAGAGGAAACTGAAGCTCACAAAGAATGGGGAAAGTGAAAGTGAAAGTGAAGTCACTCAGTCGTGTCCGACTCTTTGTGACCCCACGGACTGTAGCCGATCAGGCTTCTCCATCCATCCATGGGATTCTCCAGGCAGGAACGCTGGAGTGGGTTGCCATTTCCTTCTCCAGGAGATCTTCCCAACCCAGGGATTGAACCTGGGTCTCCCATATTGTGGGCAGACACTTAACCGTCTGAGCCACCAGGGAAGTCCCACAAAGAATGGGGAAGGTGGGGAAGGTGCCTGAATTCCCACATGTATGGTAAATAGAAGAGACTGGATTCAAACCCAGGCCTGCCTGGTAGTATACATTGCTACTGTATCATACTGTTTGCCTTGCAGATAGGAAGGTATAAACAATCACACAGAGAGGGTACACAGTGCCTTACCTGCTCTATACAATCTTTGGATAATGGTGGTGAAGGAAATGAAGCAAAAACCAGGACTCCAATATAGAGATAAGTTAATGTCACCAGCATATAAGCAATGGACAAGTCCCTCACCTGTAAAGAGAGAATAAAATTCCCACAATGATGAATAAATTTTTAGTAAGTATGTCTGAATAGGCTAAATAAATAATAAGTGAAAATGAAGTCGCTCAGTCATGTCTGACTCTTTGCGACCCCATGGACTGTAGCCCACCAGTCTCCTCCGTCCATGGGATTTTCCAGGCAAGAATACTGGAGTGGGTTGCCATTCCTTCTCCAAAATAATAAGACTGACAAATAAATATATATTTATCTTTTTGCTCTCTCTGTGTAAATATATATCTCCTAGGTATCCAGGTTGCTCAGAGACATTTGTTAAAACAAAATTCACATACTTTACAACTAGTCTGACAACTTTTTAAAAACTATCTGGAGTATGTAGACTAAGTTACCTGTTGGCAGGCTTAGAAAGTTAACATAAATGGTGGTTTATCATGATTGAAATTTGGACTTAATTTTGAAATGCAATTTATTTACCAAATTATAAAATATTTAACTAAAATAATAAAGCTAAGGGACAACAAGAAATCAAGAATAGGCTGCTTTCTGTATGACCTATGGAATTAAAAAAATTTTTTTTATTCTTTTAGTGAATTAACTTCGTAGATCATCAAAGCATGCCTAGACCAAAAGAGACTGGTATATATTAAAATATATTTAATAAAGTATGAAAGCTAGTTAAAAAGTAGACAGTAAGCAGGTATTAAAGACAAGCTTAATAAACCTAAACAGTAAACAAAAGGAAATCAAAAGGCAGCTGTTCAAACAGCTGCACAATGTTATGATTGGAGCCAGTAAACAAATGCAGAACATTAAATAAAGTGGATTGCTTTCTTCCACTGCTGCTCCCACCCTCCCAACCTCCCCATGCAAACTAAAAAGCTCCAAGATATTTAATGGAGCCAGCTGTCGGATCCAAACAGAACAGATCCCACAGCTCATAAATCTGGTCTCCATCACCACAAAGGTTATGGCCAAACAATTCAGCACAACTAAATTACGGCAATAAGCTTATTCATTTTTCATTTTAAACACAAATTACTTTGAAAGCTAAGAAAACAGATAAGAAAAAAATTATATACAATTTTGCTTTAGTTTGATACCACAGTAAGAAAACTGGACATGTGGTATTAGGAAATGTTTCTGATTTGGGGGAAACGTTTCTCCTTAAATGGGCTAAAGCAATAGCAGAGAGTTCTAAACTTAAATGTTGATAAATTCACTTCAAAAGCAAGTAAACAAACAAACAATGAAAAACCCAAAAGTCAGTCTAAGTTGACAATCAGCTTGAAAACAAAACAGGGATTTCAATCCCTAAATTAGATGGTAGAGGCTTCCCTGGTGGCTCAGATGCTAAAGAATCTGCCTGCAACACGGGAGATTCGGTTTCAATCCCTGGGTTGGGAAGATCCCCTAGAGAAAAGAATGGCTACTTAGTCCAGTATTCTTGCCTGGAGAATCCCATGGACAGAGAGGAGGCTGGCATGCAACAGTCCACAGGGTTGCAAAGAGTCAGACAACGACTGGGCTACTAGCACTTTCACTAACACTTTCATTAGGCTATGGAACTACAGGAACCTGGATTATGGAGACTGCTTCCCACGTTTTAAGAGTTTCTAACTGTGTAGGGGTGAACAAGGGGAAGCCGAAAAAACCTCCAGAGAAGTTTCAAAGTCTCTTCTCTAGTTCTTGAAGCTCTAGGGTCCATCCCAGGCTAGACTGCAGTCACTCTTTGAGTTGCCTGATGGTCTTGTGAGGTATTAACAGAAATGGACCAGGCAACCCCCATATTCATAACAATGGGTAGGTGTCTCACAGAGTGATGTTTGAAAGTCATTCCACTCTCAGCTTATTCAGTATTACTCAAGAAGAAAGAAGATTTGCAAAACACAAAATCTTGGAAGGCCAAAATGGTTGTGTCAGAGAGCTATGTATCCATGTAAAGAGGGACAGCTACCATTTCATGGATAGTCTTTAGTCTGTATACCACCTGATCAGTATATTATTTTGGGCAGGCTTTTTGCAAAGATGTATACCTTAGCAAACTGGGGAAAATCTGACTATGATAAAACGGCAAAGATGCAAGGGCTTCCTGATGAGAGAGTTTCCCCCTTCTGCTTCCCTGTTCTTATAGCACTGCATACACATCCGAAATATGGCATCTACTACCCTATACTGTAATCATCATTATTTTTATTATAAAGGAATCTATATTTATGATATGAGGATATCAACTGGAAAGAGAATATTCTTTCACACCTCAAAGTAGTCAAAGTTAATAGTTCTATTTGTTGGTCTTTTAATTTTTCTATATCCAAGTTGGTCCATACTACTAAACTATGACATCCCTGAGACAAGGACTATGTCTTCACCTTTATATCCCCAATGCATGCATGTGTGCAAAGCTGCTTCAGTTGTGTCTGACTCTGTGTGATCCTATGGACTGCAGCCTGCCAGGCTCCTGTGTCTGTGGGATTCTCCAGGCAAGAATACTGGAATGGATTCCCATGCCCTCTTCCAGGGGCTCTTCCTGACTCAGGGATCGAATCTGCATCTCTTACGTCTTTTGCACTGGCAGGTAAGTTCTTTACCACTAGCGCCACCTGGGAAGCCCTATATCCCCAATACCCAGGACAATACCTGGCACATAGCAGGAACTCAGTAAATGTAGATAAAAATAATCATGTTGTCTACAATTATTAAGTGCTTCTAGGTACTAGGCTCTGTACAAAGCACAGTACATACATTATCTCATTTAAAGTAGGTATAATCCTTTTCTTTATTTTATAAATAAATCAGTGCAGAGAGGTTACAACATTTGTTCATGGTTACACAGTGAGTAGCTGGTGAAGTCAATATTCAAACCAAAGACTTTTTGGCTCCAAACTGCATGCCCTTAGCTACCACAATGGAAAGTTAACCAGTTTAATAATACATTTGTGTCATAGTTAATAAACAATAGTAAAGAAAACAGTGAAAGAGAGGTACCAAATAACAAGTAACAAAAGGTAAAAATAAAGTACACATATAGATGCAAGAGAAATAACAATGATTAGAAAAGCTCTATTTCTCAGTAGTTTAAATGTACATTCAGTAGAACTATGTCAAGAATTGTAAAGTAACTGTTTTCATCTGAAAATACTCTAATGAACAGAAATGATGTTTTAATATAAAAGCAGCTGAGGTTTAGCACGATCCTGGGAAACATGCCACCTATGAATAGCATGCACACATGTGGACTTTGAACCCAAGCCATCACTATTCTAAGCCTAGAGATATGGCCTCTTAGAAGCCTCTTTAATGGAAAACGGAGGAAAAAATCTTTTAGAAAATGAGGCTCAAAGTAAAAAATATATTTAAAAATCAGCACAAGTGACCATAAGAACTAGTAAATGTGTCAAGAACCCTGTACATTAATAAAGTAACTTACTCTGCCTCACAAATAAGCAGCAGCTGGCAGGGCTGGCAGTACAGAAGTAATGACAGGAAGGATGCCAAGTGGGGCACAAGTGGGCCTGGGAGCAAAAATGGTTTATAATCTTTCTGTTCTACATACTTTTCATAGTGACTATCCAGCAGAGCATTTACTGAAAAAGAGACAGGCCTACCCCAAACATTTACATAAAAACTACTGCAGACATACATAGTTGAGTAAACTACAAAGATTCATAAGAAGAAAAAAGTAAATAACAAATTAAGATATGAGCACCTTAAATAGTTTTAAAAGAAGTAAGCAGGGAATAAAACTAAATAAAGATAGGCAAAACAAAACAAGCATGGTATAGCTTCTGATTCAAACATGATGAGGAAATAGGAAGAGGGTGGTCCACAGATCTAGGATGGTTATAGAGCAAATATATTCTGATGATGAGGAATGAGCTGGATGATCTTCAACTCTACAACTTTCTTTGGGGTAAGGCATGTCTTACTGAAGAACAGAAACTATATCTCATTTAGTTACATAGGTAAAAATATGTTGAGTGAAAAGAAAACCTCATGACATTATGTCAAATTTGGAAAACCTGGAAAATTTGAGCACTACCCCTGTTTAGGAGCCTCACTGTTCTCCTTCACAAATGTCTTCAGATCCAAGTACAACTATAGTTTATATAGATGAGAATGAGGCCTTTTCTATTCTTATGTCTTCTTTTCTATTTTCAGTTTTTTTTTTTAACTGATCTCTGAATGACTAACCCAAAATCAACATTAAAAAATCCAAGTTCCTGACGAGCTTCACATTTTCTGACTTAAATCTCAAGAAAATATTGTATCATGGTATTAACAAAACTTCAATGACTCAAATTACTTACTGAAACCTTCTTGAATAAATCAATGACAAAGTTTTCTCAGAATATAGTACATATTTAGCTTAATTTATATAATGAAAAATAAAAAGTGCTAGTTACTCAGTCGTGTCCGACTCTTTGTGATCCCACAGACTGTAGCTCGCCAAACTCCTCTGTCCATGGAATTCTCCATGCAAGAATACTAGAGTGGATAGCCATTCCCTTCTCCAGGGGATCTTCTAACCCAGGGATTGAACCTGCATCTCTTGCACTGCAGGCAGATTCTTTACTGCTGAGTCACTGGGGAGGCATTTTATACTCTGGTTTCAACCAATTAAGACAGTTTTAAGGAGACTTCATCCATTTAAACTTTTACTTCTAAGCCTTTAAAAAACTATTTTCCACAAGTGACAAAAGTTGAGCCAAATTTTATTACCTGAACCTCACCTACTAGTTCTACAAAATGCTAGTCCCCAAACTCAGTAGAAACAAGAACTCATTTATGGTTATTTACATATGGAATATAGATTTCAAGTTCATTGAGTGTTATATTATGAAAGGCAGGACTCTTCCTATGTACTTTGGGGACCATAAAACAGAAATATTTCTCTCTCTATTCAGTCTGCTTCTTGCACTGAGGAATACATACCTTCAGATAAGCTGATGTGAATTTCAAGAAAAGCTATTCCTCTTAAAAATTTTCAGGAGCAAAACTAAGTATAGATAGTCTTCTCTTTTTATGGTAGTATGAGACTGTGTCATGGGGCTTCCCTGGTGGCTCGGGAGGTAAGGAATCTGCCTGCAATGCAGGAGACCTGGGTTTGGTCCCTGGCTTGGGAGGATCCCCTGGAGAAGGGAATGGCAACCCACTCTAGTATTCTTGCCTGGAGAATCCCCATGGACAGAGGAGCCTGGTGGGCTACAATTCCTGGGGTCGCAAAGAGTCGGACACGACTGAGCGACACACACACATGAGACGGTGAAAGGGCCCCGACACCTCTTTGACGACGACGCCTTTGCAGCTGCAGCACTGCTGGGGTCAGCCAGTTCCTCCCTCATGCTGTTCACTACTGGGAACAGGTGAGTCAGGAAGGTGCGCTGCAGCCAAGGCTTGCAAATACTGGGGAGATACCTCTAACACCTCACCAAGGGAGAATTACTCTAACCAGCCACAACATAAAATCTCTGGAGAAGGGGTGTGCAGATTAGATCAGAGGCACAAAGGAAAATAATCTAAAAGTGAAAGGACCAGTTCAGATGTCAATCAAGACTCTGGGAGTCACTAGGAAAAAAACTTCTTGAGGTGAAGGTTTCTAAGGTGCTAAGATGATCTGAAGTTGATTCCAGATGAGGATCCATAAATGATTTATTGACTTGTACAGTCCTCCCTGCATTGGCAGGTGGACTCTTTACCACTGCACCACATGGGAAGACCCCAGTTACTACTTTATGCAAGTTCAAATCCTGTGGTAACCTAAATTTGAACCATGTTGTTAGGGGAAACTGATATAATCTAACTAAGCCACAGCAACTGAAATTCATGCATATGGGAACTGTGCAAAGTAAAGTCTGTCTGTAACTTAACTCATTGTTTTAAGACTGTTTTTTAGTAAGACAAACTAATTATGAGCACAATAAAAATATACATGAATGTTTAGGATAAAACATGAGATTGCACTAAAATTGTTTTCTTCACCTCCAGATTCTCAGGTATACTAGGTGTTCTCTCTCATTAAGGGGACTTTGGTGGTGAAGTTTGAGAAACACAGCCTTATGGATAGAATGACCCAAAACATGAGAATCCAACTTCACAAAATTGGTTTTTGTGGTACTTGGTTTAAATTAGCATTAGAGATCAGTTGAGTAGGATAGAAAGGTGACCTGGCTGAAACCAAACTATACACTGTTAACTACATACACTATTCCTGTGATGATAAAAGATATCTTCCACATATCTTGAAACTTCCTAAAATTTGTGATTGGCAGCTTAGTTCAAGTGGCAAGGAGTCAGGAAATTTTTGAAGAAGGTGAGAGGGATTTAAAACTAAAAGCCATATTCTCAATTTTTCCTTTACACTCCTAAGTTCCAAAGCTCATTTAGGATAGTAAGATTTTCTTCCTATTCCCTCCAAAGATTCAAAACTGTTTATGACAGAAGTACAATAAGATTAAACATTTCCAAAATAAAAACTGAATCTAAAGTGTGAGGGTAATACAAAAGAAAAAAATTGCAAAAATACATTTGCCTAGGAAAAGTTATAGAAAATGGTAAGAGATCTTAATTCTTAAGTTTTCCAAAAGTCAAAGCAAAAATAGAAACAAGAATAGTTATATGACCCTTATTATCAAATAATGAGTTCATTAAGGAAATGTTTTCCTAGCCTTGAACAGAGAAAATTTTCTCTCTACCATCTTTACATAAAGGATGCTGAGCAATTTAACAAAGAATATCTCAATTACAGTTCTTATAAAACAATGAAGCAACATTATACACATGGCTTTCTTGTATTACCATGAATCCTTGATAAAAGCCACTTTAAATATTAAAATCTAGTACAGTGATGAGAGAAGAGAGAAAGAAAGAACTGATGTGGTTGAGTTATTTATTTTTCAGAGAGTCTAACTTATTGATATCATACAAAGAAATCTTGGAGAAGACTTAATATGTTCACGTTGCAAGACAAATTCAAAGGCACTAGAAAAAACATGAAGGATATTCTCTCCTGTTAGCAGAAAGATCCACAACTGCAAAGGGTCAGACATGACTGAGTGACTAACACTTTCACTTTTCAGTAATTGTATAGACTCCTATTAGAACGTCATCATGATTTTCACTTATATGGTTAGAAGCTATCAAGCTGAATTCAAATTTTACTAACAAGGCCACAGGTAACTGGTTAAATTCTGCTTTCT
The DNA here is from genome assembly GCA_006408695.1 of Aepyceros melampus. Classification (NCBI taxonomy): domain Eukaryota; kingdom Metazoa; phylum Chordata; class Mammalia; order Artiodactyla; family Bovidae; genus Aepyceros; species Aepyceros melampus. The sequence goes on along the minus strand of SJXQ01012958.1, from coordinate 357,445 downwards.
TTGGGTTGAGTTTGCTCTTTTTTCCCCCCAGTGTCTTAAGGTAGAAGGTTAGATTATTGATTTGAGATTTTTTTTTTTAACGTAGGTATTTACAGCCATAAATTTCTAAGCACAGTTTTAGTGCATCCCATATATTTTGATATGTTTTATCTTCATTTTCAGTAATCTCAAGTACTTCCCTAATTTTTCTTGTAATTTTTTCCTTGAACTCATTAGTTACTTAGGAGTATGTTGTTTAATTTCCACATGTTTGTCAATTTCTTGGATTTCTTTCTGGTATTGATTTCTAATTTCATTATGGTCAAAGAACATACTTGGTATGATTTCAGTCCTTTCAAGTGTATTATGACTCGTTCTGTGACTCAGCATACAGTCAATCTTGGTAAATGTTTCATGTGTTTTTGAAAAGAATGTGAATTCTGCTGTTGTTTAAGACTTTTATAAATGCCAGGTAGGCTGATAGTGTTTTTCATGCTTTCGATATCTTTACTTATTTTCCATTTGCTCCATCAATTATTAAGGGAGGGTTGGTAAAATCACTATTAATATAATTGTGGATTTCTCTACTTCTTACAGTTTAGACAGTTGCTGTTTCCTTTACTTGGAAGCTCTGTTACCGGGAGCATACATGTTTAGGATAATTATGTCTTTTTGATGAACTGGTCCTTAAAGATCATCATATAATTTTCCTCTTTATCTTCGGCAATACTCCTTGTTCTGAAGTCTGCTTTGTCTGATATTAAAATAGCCACTCCATCTCTCTTACGCTTAGTGTTTGCATGATCTCTTTATATGTAAAGTAAGTTTCTTGTAGACAGTATATAATTAGGTTTTGCTTTTAATCAGACTGACAATCTCTTTTAATTGTAGTATTTAGACCATTTTTAATATAAGTATCAACACAACTGGGTTTGAATCTATTATCTTTCTATTTGTTTTCTATCCAGCAGTCATATATGACTGTGAGAGCTGGACCACAAAAAAAGCTGAGCGTCAAAGAAATGACTCTTTCGAATTGTGGTGCTGGAGAAGACTCATGAGAGACTCTTGGATTGCAAGGAGATCAAATCAGTCAATCCTAAAGGAAATCAAGCCTGAATATTAATTGGAAGGACTGATGTTGAAACTGAAGCTCCGATACTTTGGCTACCTGATGCTAAGGGCTGACTCATTGGGAAAGACCCTGATACTAGGAAAGATGGAAGACAACAGGAAAAGAGGGGGCAGAGGATAAGTTGATTACGTACCATTACTAACTCAATGGACATGAATTTGAGCAAACTCCGGGAGATAGCGAAGGATAGGGGAGTCTGGCATGCAGAAAAAATCCATGGGGTTGCAAAGAGTCGGACACAACTTAGTGACTGAACAACAACAACAACTCTCTTACACTTAATGTCTGCATGGTATATCTTATATTTAAAGTAAGTTTCCTGTAGACAATATATAGCTTTTTTTTTTTTTTTAGTCAGACTGACAATCTTTTAATTGTAGTATTTAGACCATTTTTAATGTAATTATTAATATGACTGAGTTTGAATCTATTATCTTTCTATTTGTTTTCTATTTGTACCATATATTCTTTGTTTCCTTTTCCTTGTTTTCTTTTAGATCACTTGGGTATTTTTAAAGATCTCACCACTACTGGGTACCAGATACACATCCTTTTTTTCCCCTTTTTTCAGTGAGTGCTCTAGAGCAAACTATTATGGCCCATGGATGAAATATGGCCAACTGTCTGTTTTTGTAAATATAATTTTCTTGCAACACAGGCACTACCCATTTGCTAGCATATTGTTTATAGTTATTTTTCGTGCCACAATGGTAGAGTTGGGTAATTGTAATCCCATGGCCCATAAAGTCTAAGGTATTTACTACCCGAACCTTTAAAAAAGTTTGCTGACCATTGTTTTGTGGTTTACATTTAAAAATTAAGGTTTAGTAACAAAAGTCAATTCCTCAGATAATTACTCACATTATTTTCTTGGTTCTTATTGTTCTTCAAGAGTGTGATAATACAATTATGAATAAAGAAAGCAAGGGTAAGCACCCCAGTCAGTTGTGGAAACTGAAATCTTATCTCTAGAAGAAAAAGAGAGAAGAAAAAACATGCATTAAAACTGACAACTGGCAAATGAGTACTAGTAGCCGAATAAAATGCCTTTATAAGGTTCCTCAAGGCTAACATTATACTTGAACAAATACTTGAAAAGTAAAGAAGAGGAATCAAGAAATCATGCCTGTGGGATACTTTATCATTTTTGGCCATGCTTACCAGCATGTGGGATCGAACCCATGCCCCCTGTGTTGGAAGCATGGAGTTGAAACCAGTGGACCACCAGGAAAGTCCATGTCAGGGTACTTTCTATTAGTTATTTCTGTTTGAGGTCATACAACTAGTATGTTGCAGAGCAAGATCAAATTCAGGGTCTGAACGAAAAATGGGCAGAAGACCTGAATATACATTTTTCAAAAAAGGATATACAGATAGTCAAAAGGCACATGAAAAAATGATCTACACTGCTAATCAGAGAAATTCAAATTAAAACCAAAATGTGATACTACCTCGCATCTCATACAAAATGGCTATCATCAAACAGAACTACCATATTGACCCAGTAATTCCACTACTGGGTATTTATCTGAAGAAAATGAAAACACTAATTTGAAAAGATAATGCATTCCAGTGTTCACAGCAGTTACTCTATGAGGTGTTCCAACAATATAGGTTAAAAAAAAAGCTCTATTGAGACAGACCTCAACAGAAGGATACTTTCTAACAAGAAAAAGAATGACCACTTCAGATCAACAGCATTATACTTACATAATTATAACAAAGCTCCAATATTTTAGAAGATGATAAAATTATCATTTGTTACATGATAGGCCTACCTCAAGAAATAAGAAAAATCTCAAATAAACATTTTTATACCTAAAGAAACTAGAAAAAGAACAAATAAATCCCAAAGTTAAAAGGAAGAGAAATAACAAAGATCAGCAAGAAATAAATGAAATAGGGATTAAAGAGATAATAGAAAAGATCAAAAAAACAAAGAGCTGGCTTTTTTTGAAAGATAAAATAGATAAAACTTCAGCTAGATAAACCAAGAAAAAAGAGAGGATTCATATAAGTGAAACGATAAATAAAAGAGAAGACACCACAACCGATATAACAGAAATACAAAGATCATGAGAGACTACGTGAACAGTTATACACCAAAACACCAACAAATTGTACAATCTAGAAGGAATGAATAAATTCCTAAAACATGCAAACTCCCAAGACTGAATCATGAAAAAACAGAAAATCTGAACAGACTAGAGATTGAATCAATAATTAAAACCTTCTCAACAAGCAAAAGTCTAGGACTAGATAGCTTCTCTGTGAATTCTACCAATCAAGAATTAATAGTATCCTTCTCAAGCTCTTCCAAAAAATAAAAGGGAAAAACACTTCCAAACTCATTTTACAAAGCCAGAATTAACCTGATACCAAAGCTAGACAAAGACACTACAAGAAAAGAAAATTATAGGCCAATGTCCCTGATGAACACAGATACAAAAATTCTCAATAAAATACTGGCAATCCAAGTTAAACAATTCATTAAAAGGATTACATACCATTATCAAGTGAGATTTATTCCAGGGATGCAAGTATGGTTCAACATATACAAATCAATCATTGTAATCAATGATACCACATTCAATCAATCAATATACCACATTAACAAATTGAAGAATGAGAATCATATGATCATTTCAATAGATGCAAAAAAAGCATTTTACAATAAGCTTAAGCCACTCAGTCATGTCTGACTCTGTGATCCCATGGACTGTAGCCTGCCAGGCTCCTCTGTCCATGAGATTCTCCAGCAAGAATACTGGAGTGGGTTGCCATTTCCTTCTTCAGGGCTCCTGTAGGGGAAATTAGAATTGGATGACACAAGTCCAAGGGAGCCTCCTGGGCATGTTCATTATCAAAATGTTCCTCTCCTTTGTAAAGCACTTCTGACTAATTGTGAACCATTCAGGGGCTATTGCCCTTCTGATCTTAAGGTATCTAACGTGTACCCCAAAGATCTTTCCCCTGGTACACATGAAATATTTCCCATTTTTATAAGCTTTATAACACCAAAACACAAAAGATGCAGACAAATTTTAAGAAAAATGGCACAGATGCCAGCATCAATGAATATAGATGAATTGATTCCCTGATAGGGTAAATATTACCCTATAAAACAAATGAACTAATTCCAACTAGGCTATCCACCCCCTCAAGAACTAGCTTCAAATGAACCAGTTCCAACTGGATCAGTTCCCAAATCAGGTAAGTAAATGTACCCTACAAATGACCTAATTTCAACTAGGGTGGGCCTGCCCCCTGAGAACTAGTTCTCAATGAACCGGTTCAGAGTAGAGTCCAACAACACCTCCCCTTTGCAAATGGGTACCCAACCAAATTGGCGTGTCCTGTAAAGGAAAAGTCCAGATTGACAGGAAAAAATGTTCCCAGTGTTCACACTGGAGGGACTTACCCTCCAAAATCGAGCCTGAACACCAATTTATGATATTAACTCTCAAATAACTGGGTATGGAGGGAAAGTACCTCAACATAATAAAGGCCATGTATAGGACAAACCCAGAACTAATATCACATTCAATGATGATAAGCTGAAAACTTTTCCTTCAAGAACAGGAATAAGATAAGGATGACTACTCTTGCCATTTTTATCCAACTCAGTATTGAAAGTCTTAGTCCGAGCAAGAAAAGAAATAAAAGGCATCAAAATTGGAAAGGAAGAAATAACACTGCTTCCATTTGTTGAGGATATAATACTATATACAGAAAACCCTAAGAATGCCACCAAAAAACTTTTAGAACCAATATACAAAATCGGAAAACCTGGGGAGTACTATTTCAACATACAAAATCTGTTGTGTTTCTAGACACTAATAACAAACTATCAGAAAAAGAAATTAAGAAAACAATCCCATTTATAGTAGCATCAAAAAGAATAAAATACCTAGAAATAAATTTAACCAAGGAGTTGAAAGACCTATAAACTAAAATCTGTAAGACATGATGAAAGAAATTGAAGACACAAATAAATGGAAAGTGACTCCAAGTTCATGAATTAGAAGAGTCAATATTGTTAAAATGTCCATACTACCCCAAAACAATCTACACATTCAATGCAATCTCCATCAAAATTTCAGTGACATTTTTCACAGAAATAGAACAGTCCTGAAATGTGTATAGAAACATAAAAGACTCCAAACAGCTAAAGCAATCTTGGGAAAGAAGTATGAGCTGGTGGCATCACACTTCCTGGTTTTAAACTTTACTACAAGATACAGTAATCAAAACAGCATGGTATTGACAAAGAACAGACACAAAGATCAGTGGAACAGAGTGCTTAGAAATAAATCCACACGTATACAGCTGATTAATTTATGACAAAGAAGTCAAGAATATATAATGGGGAAAGAATAGCCTCTTCAATAAATGCTGTTGGAAAAACCAGGAGACACAAGCAAAAGAAAGAAACTGGGCCCCCGTATCTTAAACCATACACAAAGATCAACTCTAAATGGATTAAAAACTTGAAAGTAAGACCAGAAACCATAAAACCCCTAGAAGAAAACATATGGCAGGAGGGTAAGCTCCGTGATTCTGATCTTGGCAGTGATTTTTTTTATTTCACAACAAAAGCAAAGGCAACAAACACAAAAATAAACAAATGGAACCTCATCAACCTAACAAGCTTCTGTACAGCAAAGGAAACCATTGACGAAATGAACAGGCAACCTACAAAATGGGAGAAAGTGTCTGCAAATCATGTACTGGATAAACAGCTAATAATCAAAATATATAAATAACTCATATAACTCAATAGCAAGAAAATAATCTGATTGAAAACACGGGCAGAGGACTAAATATGGACATAATCAACTATAGTCAGTCAAAAAACAGACAAAATTAATCTCTGGGGTTAAAATTTAAAACAGTGGTTATCTCTGCAGGGCAATACCAACTGGTAGGGAGAATGAGATGGATTTCTGGGGTGCTATTAATAGTAATTTCTGATTTTGAACAGGGTGTTGGTTATCTGATTTGTTCAGTTTGTGAAAATTAATCAAGTTGCACACTTAGGAGGAGAAGGCAATGGCAGCCCACTCCAGCTCTCTTGCCTGGAAAATCCCATAGACAGAGGAGCCTGGTGGGCCGCAGTCCATGGGGTCGCTAAGAGTCGGACATGACTGAGCGACTTCACTTTCAGTTTTCACTTTCATGCATTGGAGAAGGAAATGGCAACCCACTCCAGTGTTCTGCCTGGAGAATCCTAGGGACGGGGGAGCCTGGTGGGCTGCTGTCTATGGGGTCGCACAGAGTCGGACATGACTGAAGCGACTTAGCAGCAGTAGCAGCAGCAGCACACTTAGGAACTGTGTACTTTTATTATAAATGTATGCTATACTTTAATTAAAAAGTTCAAAAGCAAAAACAACAAAAAATGTGGGGTATATACATACTATTTAAAGTACATGTGGTTAGAAAATTATGTTTTTCTGGCTGTAGATTAACACAATGCTGCTATCAAATGGCAAATCACCCCATAATCCTTAAAAATCAGTGTCTGAGTCTCTTTTTGAAGTCAGTTTCAAAGCATTTAACAGCTTTTCATTTTAAAAATGTAATCTTAATTGCCGTCTTAAATTGTTAAAAGTAAAACAGTATCATAAGGTTTCTAACAAAAACCAGTTTTATACCTTTCACATCTTCCATCCTGAATCCTGTTTCCCAGAGGCAACTAATTATAACTCTTGTAACTATTTAGCATATCTTAAATTTATAAACTATTTTTAAGTAATATCTTATATTTCTTTTTCTTTACTTTTAAATTTTAGACATGATCCATTGATTTTCCACCAGAAGGCTTTAGGACTTTTATATTACTATCACCTTTCACTTCCCCATGTTTATCCCCCTAATAGAATCATAATTCTGATTTTATAAAATCAAAGTTTTCATTTTTATGATTATTATTTGTTATTCATAGTTAAGCCATGGGATCTATTACTATTATTACACTCTTCTTTCTTATATAAAATACTTATGTTGACCTGTTTTATTGGAAGTCATAGTTGACTTTTTTCCTTTTTGGTTGCCTAATTTTCTAGTTAACACTAATTCTTTCTTAAACTTTCCAAAAGAATGGAAAAACTCCACTCTATCTATATAACACATCAAATAACATTTTCCATTTTATTATTTTTTTTCTTTGAAAAAATGCTTCTTGGAGCCATCTGTCTACCTGTTGTACTCTGGGCTGGCTGCTCCCTAGGTCTGCTGACAGCTGTTTCCTAGGATTTCCCTTCACCATCATTCTGGGAATTTCTTGATATTCTACTTCTTTTTGGGGAAGCACATTTTGCAGTATTTTCCTGAGAAAGAGTGCATGGAAGGTAAAATTTTGTGAGACTTTCCAAAAATACCTTTATTATATACTCTAACAGTTGGATGAGAGTATGGTGGGCTTTAGGATTTTAGGTCAAAATAATTTATTCTGAGACCTTTGATGACCTTCTATTGTCTTTTTCTTTCAGAGTTGTTGTTAAAAAGTCTGATACTATTCTGATTCCAGACCTTCTGTACAGACTTGTTCTTAGTCCCTGAAAGCTCTTCTCTTTATCCCTGGTGTTGTGAAATTTCATAATGATATGCTTTGGTATGGGTCTTATTCACAATATTTTGGGGCCTTGCGTTCTTCAGTTCTGAGGAAATTTCTTACATAATTTCTTTGATAATTTCCTCACCACGTTCTCTCTTCTCTACGGTACTATTTTCAGTTGGATACTGGACCACCTAGATTAATTCTCTATTTCCTCATCTTTTCTGTCCTATATTTTTCCTTCCTTACTTTCAGTCATCCATCCATCCATCCATTCATCCACATTGCCTAGTCTTTTGAGAAGTTTAGCTTTATCTTCCAAATTTTCTTTGAATTCTTAATTTCTATTCATATTTTATTTCCAATGGCATTCAAATATTGTTTCATGGAAATCACTGTCTTTTGTCACTTTGAGGATGTAATTTTTTAGAATGTTGCTTTTTCCCTCATTATTTTCCCTTTTAGGTTCCTTTTTAATTTTTTGTTTTATTTTTATGTAAGAGGTTTTCCACAGGTATCCAGTGGTCTTCAGTTATATTAATATGTAAAAGTGAAGCACTAAAAAAAAAAAAAGCATACTTAGTGGACATCTAAATGGTCTGAGATAAGCAAGGTACCTGCCATTTCTTTGATGCTAAGTCGCTTCAGTCATGTCTGACTCTGTGTGACCCCATGGACGGCAGCCCGTCAGGCTCCCCGTCCCGGGATTCTCCAGGCCAAGAACACTGGAGTGGGTTGCCATTTCCTTCTCCAATGCATGAAAATGAAAAATGAAAGTGAAGTCGCTCAGTCATGCCCGACTCTTAGCGACCCCATGGATTGCAGCCTACCCGGCTCCTCTGTCCATGGGATTTTCCAGGCAAGAGTACTGGAGTGGGTTGCCATTTCTTTGATAGAACCCAAATATCCAAGACTCCAGGTCTTCTTGGGCTTATTGGTTTCTCCTGAGGAGAACCCTCTATTTTCCTATGCTATCAGCATTCTGAGAGGCAAGGTGTAAAGAAAAGAGAATTGGAGGGGTAGGAGGTGGGGTTTGGCCTCACATTTAGCACATATGCTTTCACTTAGCCCATTTTCAGAACTGAGTCTTATTCCTACCCTTCTGTTGAGCTTGGCAAACCGAAGTCCAGAGGGTACCTGATTTAGTTCCTTCCATCTTTTGCTAGATTGAAAGGGGAAGGGGGATGAATTATATCTAATTATTACTGATATAAACTTTCAAGGAATTCTCCCATTTTAAGCCCTTCTCCTTATCTTTGCTTTCAGAGTTCCCAAATGTCCCCAAATGAGGCTTTCAAGGATTGTGTCATTCACATTGGCCCCCTCTCTACAGGTATTTACATTTCAGCTTTCTCTGCTTTGCTGTCAATTACCAACCATGTATCAGCTTTCTAGCTTCTAAAAATCTGTTGCTGTCTTTCGTTTGCTATCATCTCTTCTGGAGAATTTCTTTGGGCTTGTTTTTAACATTTTTTAAAATATTGTTTTAATGGGGGTTGGGAAGGAGTAGATATAAACCCATTTTCTCAGTTATTTATTGAGCACTCACTATATGCTAGAAGTATCATAGGTCTTGGGGATACAATAGTAATAGAGAAGCATAAAAAAACAAAGAATATTTCTCAGAGAGAGAACATTCTAGATACCCAGGTTAAAAAATAAATAAATAAACACAGATATTTCAAAACATCTGAACTTTCCAAATTCAAGAACCAAACAGATTTAAAACATTTTTAGGTAAGTCTCTTGTTATCTTAATGTCTGCTACTTTCTATCTGAAACTCGGGAGCCAAGTTGATTAGAATAACGAATATGCCTCAATACTCCAACCAGTCAGAATCAGGAATTTAACACTTAGATAACCAGGGATACTTGCATATAAGATTTGGTAGTGATGACAGTTCTAAAGAAAACAGAACAAGAAGGTGTGAGAGTTGGTACAAAGTTAGGGAAAACCTCTCTAACAATACCAATCATGTAGAAACCTGAGAAAAAGAGGACATTTTACGTACAGGGAATACTGAATGCAAAGACTCTGAGCTAGGAGTGTGCTTGTCAATTTTGTAGAGCAGCAAGGAAGGCAGTGTTGTTGGAGTAGACTGAATGAGTGGGAAAGTAATAGGGAAAGAAATCAGAGAGAAAGCCAGGAGTCACATTCAACAGGGCCTATAGACAATGACAAAGACTTGCCTTTATTCTGAATAAGATGGGAAACCACTAGAGGCTTTTGAAGGTTGTGTTTTAAAAACAAACTCTATCTGCTAGGTATGGAACAGACTATGGAGAAGGAGACAAAGTGGAAATAGTGAGGCTAGTTATGAGGCTACTTCAATAATATGGCTGAGAGAGTAGGAGCTTAACATTGTTCCTTTTTGGTAGAAATGATAAGAAATAGTCAGATTCTCAATTTATTTCGAAAGTAGAAGGTCAGCTGTGCAGATACTGGTGGAGGGGAAGTGGAAAAAAAGAACAGTAGTATGACTCCTAAGTGTTTGGCCTGGTCAAGTGGTAAACTGGGGCTACTACTTTCTGAGAATAAGAAGCCTGGGAGAAGAGCAAGTTAAGCAGGCTGGTGGGAGGGGGTGGATGAGGGAGAAAACAATTATTGGATTTTTGTAAATTAAGAATACAAAGTGGACATTCAAGAAGCAGCTAGATACATGAGTATGGATTTCAGTAGAGAGATCTGAGCTAGAGATAAAAAAATTGGGATTGGTCATCATCTATGATGACAACATATAAAGCCAGTGACTAGATGACATTATTTAGGGAATAAAGGTAGAGAGAAGGGGGATTTGTGTCTAAACTGGATGACTATCATTTAGAGGTCAGAGATAAAAAAAGGAACAGTTATGTAGAAGAGTCAAGAGAGAATAGGGTTTTAGAAGTTAAGTAAATAAAGTGTTTTAAGATGGAAGATGTGGCCAAATGTGCCCCATGCTGCTTATAGGTTGTGTAAGAAGAGGTATGGGATTTGGTCATGGGGTGTGGAAAGATGAAGTCATTGGTCATCAGGCACGGACTGACTGGAGCAAAAGCCTAACAGAAGTGAGTCCAAGGCAAAATGGAAGAAGTTGAGACAGCACAGACAACTCTTACAAAGTTTTTCTTTCAAAAGTAATAACAGTTACAGGGAATGGGGTTATATGAGTTTTTGTTTTTAGACTGGGAAACATGTTTGTATGCTAGTAGGTACTCTTGCTTGGAAAATCCCATGGATGGAAAAGCCTGGTAGGCTGCAGTCCATGGGGTCGCTAAGAGTCGGACATAACTGAGTGACTTCACTTTCACTTTTCACTTTCATGCATTGGAAAAGGAAATGGCAACCCACTCCAGTGTTCTTGCCTGGAGAATCCCGGGGACAGGGGAGCCTGGTGGGCTGCCGTCTGTGGGGTCGCACAAAGTCGGACACGACTGAAGCGACTTGGCAGCAGCAGCAGCAGCAGGAATAGTTCAGTAGGAAAAATCTGATAATGCATATTAAAAAAGAAAGGATAGCAGCAAAAAGTAAAGTCCCTGAGTAGGCAGGAAAGGATAGAGTGAAATACATGAGCAGGTTTTTCTTGTCATTTTTCCAATTACCCGGGAAGAAGGATGATGGGATCTACTTACTGAATTGAAAAATGAATTTTTAGAAACAAGAGTACATAAAGATTCAATTAGACCCAGAAGTTTATGAGAATTCTTCATCAGGACAGTAAAGATTCACACCCTCCAAGTTCTCTGATTTTTAATCAGCCTTTACTGAGAAAGATTTATGACATATTTTTTTATTGAAAAATTCTTCAATCACAGTAAGTCTCAGAGCTATAAATATTTATAAAAACTCCTTTCAGTCCTCATGATTCTCCTTTCATATCATTTAGAAATGAAGCAAAGTGAAATAAATGGTTTGATAACTACTTAAATATGTTTCTCTTTTCCATCTTCTAAATAACTATTAACACTCTCCCTTTCTTTCATATTTATCTCTAATGTTCTATCATTAGCAGGAACTTTTATCACTAAGTCTAAATATAAATAATTATGAATCTACTTTTAGAAAATAGACTATTTATATTAATCAGTGGAAGAAGTAACTTAAAGTTGCCATTTTTATCACTATCCAATTTTAAATATAATCTGTGAGAGAAGGATGCCTTTCAAGCCCAGTGCTTCCTTTATTCTGAATTTAAACTGACTTTTTAGTCTTTGTGGGCTTCTAATAGAAATTTAAAAAATTAAAGTTGATGCAGCCAGATGAACTAAAAATAAGTAACCATAGTAACACAAAAAACGACTTCCAATGATCACCAACTCAGCACACCTGGAAAACTCAAGAATGTTGTAATAAATGAAACAAAGGAAGACGACTCTAATTGTAGGCTTTAGAGACAAACCTGAGAAATTGAATAAAGACTTGAAATCTACACTGCCAGAATCAACAGTTGAAGAATGGAAGGAAAGCAGTCTTTCTAAACCAACAACAGGATTTTGTACTACTTTCTTTCTCCTTATCAGTTTTTAAGATACAAGCATAATAGCCACTTCTATTTTCTTGTCTGTTTCCTCATTTAGCATTATCCATTCATTGCTTTGGACTTCCCTGGTAGCTCAGCTGATAAAGAATCTGCCTGCAATGTAGAAGACCTCAGTTCGATTCCTGAGTTGGAGGATTCCCTGGAGAAGGGTTAAGCTACCCACTCCAGTATTCTTGGGCTTCCCTGGTGGCTCAGATGGTAAAGAACCCTGCCTGCAATGTGGGACACCTGGGTTTGATCCCTTGGATGCCCTTCTATCATGTTCAAAATATCTAAATTTGGGTGAAACAAAAAATTGCTATGGGGTTAAAAAAAAAGGAGGAAAAGAACACTAAATAATCACCATCTTAATTAGTCTGAAAAACATCAACATTAAAAGAAAGTCCATAAAGGGAACAATGATGTTAATTACCAGCATTTAGTTCAGCTCAGTCACTCAGTCATGTCCAACTCTTTGTGACCCCATGGAATGCAGGACACCAGGCTTGCCTGTCCATCACCAACTCTTGGAGTGAGCTCAAACTCATGTCAATTGAGTCGGTGATGCCATCCAACCACCTCATCCTGTCATCCCTTTCTCCTCCTGCCTTCAATCTCTCCCAGCATCAAGGCTTTTTCCAATGAGTCAATTCATCACATCAGGAAGACAAAGTATTGGAGCTTCAGCTTTGGCATCAGTCCTTCCAATGAATATTCAGTTTTGATTTCCTTTAGGATTGATTGGTTTGATCTCCTTGCAGTCCAAGGGTCTGTTAAGAGTCTTCTAAAACATCACAGTTCAAAAGCAACAATTCTTTAGCACGCAGCTTTCTTTATGGTCCAACACGCACATCCATACATGATGAGTGGAAAAACCATAGCCTTGACTAAACAGTCCTTTGTTGACAAAGTAATGTCTCTGCTTTAGGTTGGTCATGGCTTTTCTTCTAAAAAGCAGGCATCTTTTGATTTCATGGCTGCAGTCACCATCTGCAGTGATTTTGGAGCCCCCAAAATAAAGTCTGTCACTGTTTCCATTGTTTCCCCATCTATTTGCCATGAAGTGATGGTACTGGATGTCATGATCTTAATTTTCTCAATGTTGAGTTTTAAGCCAACTTTTTCACTTTCCTCTTTCACTTTTATCAAGAGGCTCTTTAATTCCTCTTTGCTTTCTGCCATAAGGGTGGTATTATCTGCATATCTGAGGTTACTGTTATTTCTTCCGGCAATCTTGATTCCAGTTTGTGCTTCATCCAGCCCAGCATTTTGCGTTATGTACTCTACATATAAGTTAAATAAGCAGAGTGACAAATACAGCCTTGATGTATTCCTTTCCCAGTATGGAACTAGTCCGTTGTATCATGTCCAGTTCTAATTGTTCCTTCTTGACCTGCATACAGATTTCTCAGGAGGCAGGTCAGGTGGTCTGGTATTCCCATCTCTTGAAGAATTTTCCACAGTTTGTTGTGATCTACACAAAGGCTTTGGTGTAGTCAATAAAGCAGAAGTAGATGCTTTTCTGTAACTCTCTTGCTTTTTTGATGATCCAGCAAATGTTGGCAATTTGATCTCTGGTTCCTCTGCCTTTTCTAAAACCAGCTTGAACATCTGGAAGCTCTCGGTTCACATACTGTTGAAGCCTGGCTTGGAGAATTTTGAGCAGTACTTTGTGAGCATGTGAGACGAGTGCAATTGTGCAGTAGCTGGAACATTCTTTGGCATAGCCTTTCTTTGGGATTGGAATGAAAACTGACCTTTTCTAGTCCTGTGACCACTGCTGAGTTTTCCAAATTTGCTGGCATAGTGAGTGTAGCACTTTCATAGCATCATCTGTTAGGATTTGAAATAGGTCAACTGGAATTCCATCACCTCCACTAGTTTTGTTCTTAGTGATACTTCCTAAAGCCCACTTGACTTCACATTCCAGGATGTTTGGCTCTAGGTGAGTGATCACACCATTGTGGTTATCTAGGTCATTAAGACCTTTTTATATATTTTTATATAGTTATTCTGTGCACTCTTGCCACCTTTTCTTAATATCTTCTGCTTCGATTAGGTCCATATTGTTTCTGTCCTTTATTGTGCTCATCTTTCCATGAAATGTTCCCTTGGTATCTCTAATTTTCCTGAAGATATCTCTAGTGTTCCCATTGTTTGTTTTCCTCTATTTCTTTGCATTGAATCACTGAGGAAGGCTTTCTTATTTCTCCTTGCTATTAACTCTGCATTCAGATGGGTATGTTTTTTCTTTTCCCCTTTGCCTTTAGCTTCTCTTCTTTTCTCAGCTATTTGTAAGGCCTCCTCAGCTAACCATTTTGCATTTCTTTTTCATGGGATGGTCTTGGTCACCAAGGTCTTCAGGTACTGTGTCTATCAGATCTAACTCCTTGAATTTATTTGTCACTTTCACTGTATAATCATAAGGGATTTGATTTTAGGTCATGCCTGAATGAACTAGTGAATTTCCCTACTTTCTTCAATTTAACTCTGAATTTTGCAATAAGGAGTTCATGATCTGAGCTACAGTCAGCTCCTGGTCTTGTTTTTGTTGACTGTATAGAGCTTCTCCATCTTTGGCTGCAAAGAATATAATCTGATTTTGGTATTGACCATCTGGTGATGTCCATATGCAGAGTTGTCTCTTATGTTGTTGGAAGAGGGTGTTTACTATGACCAGTGAGTTCTCTTGGCAAAACTCCGTTAGCCTTTGCCCTGCTTCATTTTGTACCCCAAGGCCAAACTTGCCTGTTACTCCACGTATCGCCTGACTTCTACTTTTGCATTCCAGTCCCCTATGATAAAGAGGACATCCTTTTTTGGTGTTAGTTCTGGAAGGTCTTGTAGGTCTTCATAGAACCATTCAACTTCAGCTTCTTCAGCATTAGTGGTTAGGGCATAGACTTGTATTACTATGATATTGAATTGTTTACCTTGGAATCAAACAGAGATCATTCTGTCACTTTGAGATTTCACCCAAGTACTGCACTTTGGACTCTTTTGTTGGCTATGACGGCTACTCCATTTCTTCTAAGGGATTCTTGGCCACAGTAGCAGATATAATGGTCATCTGAGTTAAATTCTCCCATTCTGGTCCATTTTAGTTCACTGATTCCTAAAATGTCGATGTTCACTCTTGCCATCTCCTGTTTGACCACTTCCAATTTACCTTGATTCATGGATCTAACATTCTGGGTTCCCATGTAATATTGTTTGTTACAGCATCAGACTTTACTTCCATCCCTAGTCACATCCACAACTGGGTGTTGTTTTTGCTTTGGCTCCATCTCTTCATTCTTTCTGGAGTTATTTCTTCACTCTTCTCCAGTAGCATATTTGGCACCTACTGACCTGGGGATTCATCTTTCAGTGACATATCTTTTTGCCTTTTCATACTGTTCATGGGGTTCTCAAGGCAAGAATACTGAAGTGGTTTGCCATTCCCTTCTCCAGTGGACCACTTTTGTCAGAACTCTCCACCATGACCCGTCTGTCTTGGGTGGCCCTACACGGCATGGCTCATAGTTTCATTGAGTTAGACAAGGCTGTGGTCCATGTGATCAGTTTGCTTAGTTTTCTGTGACTGTGGTTTTCATTCTGTCTGCCCTCTGATAAAAAAGGATAAGACGCTTATGGAAGCTTCTGATGGGAGAGATTGACTGTGGAGGAAACTGGTTCTTATTCTAATGGGTGGGGCCATGCTCAGGAAATCTTTAATCCAATTTTCTTTTGATGGGTGGGGCTGTGTTCCATCTCTGTTGTTTGACCTAAGACTCCTGGACCCTCAAAGGCAAGTCTGACTCAGTCTCTTATGGGCACAATGCTCCTTTTTCCTGGCCCTGGTGTTCATAAGGTTTTGTTTGTACCCTCTTAAGAATCTGTTCCCCCAGTCCTGTGGAAGTTATGTAATGAAACCCACTGTCTCCATAGTCAAATTGCCTGGGGGTTCTCAGTCCCTTTGCCCAATCCTCAAGTTGGGAAATCTGTAGTGGGTCCTAGAACTTTCTTAACACTGCAAAAATTTCTTTGATATAATCATTCTGCAACAAGAAGGAGGAGTAGAAGAACGTGTGCTCATCTCTTGCAAGAACTCCAAAATTGCAACTTGCTGCTGGACAACTATTGACAGGAGAATGTTGGATCCCACCAAAAAAAGATATGCCCAAGTCCAAGGGCAAAGGAAAAGCCCCAACAAAATGGCAGGAGGGGCGAAATCGCATTTAGAATCAAACCACCTACCCATCAGAGATGCTTCCAACTGTGTGTGCACCAGGACCCATAGGTCCCACAGAGACTGAGCGAGACCTGCCTTTGCGTGTTTGAGTGTCTCCTGTGGGGGCATGAGTCAGCAGTGGCCTGCCACAGGGACAGGGGCTCTGGTGCAGCAGACCTGGGTCACGTGGTATTACCCACTATAGAACCACCAAGCAGATGATCTACAATTACTAGTATTATCCAGATATATTTATTACTGACTATGTTCTAAGTCTCTAAAATTCTAGGGTTATGCCTTCTCAGAGATGTCTAGAGAATGAGTTCTTGATT
The DNA here is from genome assembly GCA_006408695.1 of Aepyceros melampus. NCBI lineage: Eukaryota > Metazoa > Chordata > Mammalia > Artiodactyla > Bovidae > Aepyceros > Aepyceros melampus. Next base: position 340,728 of record SJXQ01012958.1, on the reverse strand, counting down.
TTTCAATTGCACTGTGACTTTTAATTCCCAAGTAGAAATGACAAAGGGTCCTGGTTATCCCCAACTGCAAGAAAACCATAGAAATTTCAACTGTATTTCTGGTTTTAGCTTAACAGCATTAATAAAAAGTGCTCATCATAAAAGCTACAATTATTTGTTTTACAGTAACAATAGCTAACAATAGTTAACTAAAGATCACATTATTGTAATTCATTAATTCTTTACTTGGCTGAAATAGCTCACCTGGGACAAAAAATTCTGTTGGTGTAAACCAATGAAACTCCAAATGAAATCCCAAGCGAATAGCCTTCCAAGTGACAAGAAAAATCAAGTAGAGAACGGACACTGTGCCTGCAAGGAAAAATTCAGAAACCATTAATCATCTTTGTTTTACAGACTATTTCAAAATCAAATTTTGTTTCTACACTTTCAGCAAAGTTTAAAAAATTAGCATTAGTATTTATGTGCAGGTAAGATCTAAAGAACAGAAACAAATCCTGGAAGATATCAGAAAACAAAGCTATGTAGTAGGCCTAAGAAGTTATGAGCTGAGTTTAGGTTCTGATACATGTAGAGAGTTTATTATAAGATTGCAAGGTTATTTAGGAAAAAAACAAAACACAAAACTGACTTTTTTTCTAATTTGTCTGTGCAGCACATGGGATCTTCATTCCCCAACCAGGTATAGAACCTGCACTCCCTGAATTGGAAGCACAAATTCTTAACCACTGGACCCCTGGGAAGTCCCTGACTCTTATTCTCTGTATTAAAAGTTAGAGACAGCCAACAAGTTGGGAAAATCTGTCAAAATATTTAGTGTAAGATAGTAGAAAGTAAAGAAAGAAAAGTAGTAAATGGGATCATAAACTTATTTGAGAATGGCAGTAAGTCAAATAGTCCATTAACAATCTGATCTAGAATCTAGATGAAGTTTTGGTTGCATAGTACTACTCGCTCCATGGAAAGATTTCAGATTCCATGTCCTGTGTGCACAGTGAACATCTACTTTATGCAGGGTAAAGTGGGCATTCAGAATTTCAGGATTTTTTAGTCTGGAAGCTAAAGGATTTAAGGAATTAAGTCCAGTCACTATTGAGCAGAGTCAAGAGATCCAGGACGGTTTTTAGAGGAATTAGATTCTGATTTCTCTCAAGAAGAAATATGTAGTTTTAAAGGAGAAAGTTTTGCCAAGAGAAAGGGCAAAAACAAAATATCTTAAGAAGGTGGAGAATAATTTAACCTGGTTAGAAGCCTAGTGATTGTTTTGCCCAGTTGAGCAAGTTCTTTTGTAAGTTCACAAGCTAACTTTTAAAGATCTGTTCCATAGGAAAGTTGGCCAGCAAATCAGGAAACCACAAATGAGCTCTATAAGCTCTACTGTGGGTTTGGAGGTTAGCTGATTCAGAAAGGATGCATACAAGAGGCTGAAGCTTATATAACCACAACTCTTCATTTTCTGTGTGTGTCTGTTGCAGTATCATGGTGAATTTTGTTATGAAGCTAAGGTATAGAGAAATATCCTTAGCTTCTTCTTTGGTCTTTTGAAAACCCCAAAAGCCATCTCTTTGATGTAATCTAATTTTTTCATACTCTAGTCTGCCTACCAAGAGACCATATCTACAGGGAGAAGGTGAAATCCTATTATCTATTTGGGTTATCAGTTCTTTTTGAATGATACCCTTGTCTTTAGTTAACCAGATCTGAGCTTTCATAGGGGTTCCTTTTATAAAATTTCTTCAGTGATTTCAGAAATTTCTGAAAAACAGGTCTCAGAAAAAGAAGTCTTTTCCTTTAAAGTTAGTGTTGAAAAGAAAGAAAAAGCATTGAGGAACAGAGAAAAACCAGAATAAGCCTAAGGCGCTTCAGCTAGAGAACAATATCGAGGTTCAAAGTCAAGTGATGGGGGCAGTCCTAAAATGGCGGAGGAATAGGACAAGGAGACCACTTTTTCCCCCACAAATTCATCAAAAGAACATTTGAACGCTGAGTAAATTCCACAAAACAACTGCTGAATGCCGGCAAAGGACATCAGGCACCCAGAAAAGCAGCCCACTGTCTTTGAAAGGAAGTAGGAAAAAATATAAAAGATAAAAAGAGAGACAAAAGAGGTAGGGACAGAGCTCCGTCCCGGGAGGGGAGTCTTAAAAAAGAGAGAAGTTTCCAAACACCAGGAAATACTCTTATTGCCGAGTCTGTGGTGAGCCTTAGAACCACAGAGGGCAACATAACTGGTAGGAAAAATAAATAAATAATTAAAACCCACAGATTACGTGCCCAATGGTAACTCCCTCAGTGGAGAAGCAGCGCAGATGCCTGCATCCGCCACTAGCATGCAGGGGCTGGGCAGGGAGGTGTCAGCTGCATTGCTTAGAGTAAGGACTGGGCCTGAATGCCCCAAGGGCATAGGGGAGTCTTAAAAAAGAGAGAAGTTTCCAAACACCAGGAAATACTCTTATTGCCGAGTCTGTGGTGAGCCTTAGAACCACAGAGGGCAACATAACTGGTAGGAAAAATAAATAAATAATTAAAACCCACAGATTACGTGCCCAATGGTAACTCCCTCAGTGGAGAAGCAGCGCAGATGCCTGCATCCGCCACTAGCATGCAGGGGCTGGGCAGGGAGGTGTCAGCTGCATTGCTTAGAGTAAGGACTGGGCCTGAATGCCCCAAGGGCAATCTGAGGGAACTAACTTGGGATAGCAGACCAGACTGTGGGATAGCTACCACACGGAAAAACCCTAACCTAAGATGCTGCCAGGCCCGCTCACAAAACAAAGGACTGACTAGAGCTACGTGAAAAGCCCTAACCTAAGACACCGTCAGGCCCGCTCACAGAACAAAGGACTGAGCAGAGCTAGCCCACTGCAGGCCAGGCCACCCCCCTCCAGTGACAGGCAGGCGAGGGCAGCCACAGCTGGAAGGGGGCAGTCGCNAGAGGGATTTGGGGCAGGAGGAGAAGGGGACGACCAAGGATGAGATGGCTGGATGGCATCATGGACTCAATGGACATGAGTCTGAGTGAACTCCAGGAGTTGGTGATGGACAGGGAGGCCTGGCGTACTGCAATTCATGGGGTCGCAAAGAGTCGGACACGACTGAGCGACTGAACTGAGGGAGTTGTAAGTGTACAAGGGCAGAGGACACATTGAGAGCTCCACACATTGGACTAAAGTGAGATGAGCTCAGACAGAGGATAAGAAGAGATCAACTACAGACCTGCCAGCCTATGTTCCAGGGTCATGGAAGGATGCTAGTGTGTTCTGACCTCAGAGACATCGAAAGTAAAATTTCCTAAGGTTGATTATTTTTTCACCTGGCATCTGTGGCAGATTGAAATATTCCTGAGGAAAAAAAATGGAAGTTATTTTTATCTACACAAAATAGATATTTTCATATCATATAAATACTAAAGAGGATTTTTTTTTTACTCCTTTACAAGGGAAAATAAAAGGCAATGCAGCTGTAATTATTTAAAGTAACATGTTGAAATGTAACTACAGCCTTTTAAGAGTTCTTCTTAAAATAAGAATGATATTTTTCTTTAATCTCTCATAGCTACTATGAGTAAGTAAGGTTCATCACGAATTTTACATAGTATATCACCCCAATAAAAGTATTGAAGGATCTGAAGGTATTAGCCAAATATGAAACACTGGGAGGTTCATATTATTATAAGTTAGATTTCTTAGGGAAAGAAAGATTTTGACATCTTCCACAGAAAACAAAGATTTTGACACATTACTAAGATATAATATAAATATCTGTTTATAGCCCATATCTTCAAAATATACCTATATAGCCTTCAAAGCATTGTTTATATTTTGACCCTAGATGAACATTTGAATCATCTGGGAGATTTCAAAGACTGTACTCAGAGCTCACCTCAGATTAATTACTATTTCTTAAAGCTTCTCAAGAGATACTAACGTGTAGCCAGGGTTGCAATACACTAATTTATTTTCTTATTCTTTGATTGCTTTCTTATTTCTATGACTCTATATTTTTCCAAAGATTACCTGTTTGATCCCTGCCTTCTTATACTCATAATTTTCTAGTATTTCTATACGTGATTCTATACATTAGTCATTTGGTGAAAATTTCTTTCAATTTTATATTGCAGCCCTTTATCTTAGACTATGTTTTCTCACATTATTGCTAAACTTTCCCTCTCTGATTCACCCATGCTACTACATTTATATTGACTTACAAATTATTCTCACCCAAATGTTACTGCAAAACACACAGTTAAAAAAAAAAAGTGACAATCTCTGACAAGTAAATTGGTTCCATTAACTCTTAGATGAGATTGATGGTAGGGCTGTCTTAGTAAATAATAAACTATTGATAAATCAGGTTGACTTATATGGAATTTCAGTTTCAGATATGTTAGGCATATTATTTTCAGTTATAAACTCTGATCCTAGCTTGAACCTGATGTGGCAATATGCTGCTAAATTTCAGATAAATGAAGAAATTTGATAAGACAGAGAAGCTTTCTTTGGCAGCTAGCCAGGTCTACTGTTGTGGCTCAGAATTCTTGAAGTTGCAATAAAAATTCTTAAATACTTAAATATGTTATATTTTCCTAACCCTAGAAGAGACAATGAAGTCCACTTACACCTGTCAAATGCATGTAGTGGGTTTTGAGTTTGTCACTGTATCTGGGTATGTCAGTGTAGCTCAGAGATGAGCAAATATTATAAAGGTAAATTCTTCAGCAAAAGAAAGCAACTCCAGCTTCAGACATGTTGCCTAAGACAGACAGAACAATGGCCATGCCTGAAATGCACTAATTTTCTTGCTTCAGATGCCCTTATGGGAAAGGAGTCATTCCAATTCTACCTCTGATCTCAGAATGACATTAAGGTCAAGTTTACACCAAAACTGTGTCAACAGGTAAATGGCTGGAACAAAGCTGAGACATGGAGATCAGGTAGAACTCTTAATCTGCATATAAGCAGTCTAATAGGCATTTAAGATAACAAACATTAGAGTCCAGAAAAGCATCTAAAATTCAGAGCACAGGCATTAAACCTACCCAGCCAACCTGAGATATGTAATTTCAGGAAAGCTATTTAATCAATCCATGCTTCAGAGTACTGAACAACTATGGACAGAGGTTTGTGACATTGTACAGGAGGCAGTGATCAAGACCATCCCTAAACAAAAAGAAATGCAAAAAGGCAAAATGGTTGTCTGAGGAGGCCTTACAAATAGCTGAGAAAAGAACAGAAGCAAAAGGCAAAAGAGAAAAGGAAAGATATACCAATCTGAATGCAGAGTTCCAAAAAAGAGCAAGGAGAGATAAGAAAGCCTTCCTCAGTGAACAATGCAAAGAAATAGAGGGAAACAACAGAATCGAAGACTAGAGATCTCTTCAAGAAAATTAGAGATACCAAGGGAACAGAAACAGTATGGACCTAANCAAAAGAGAAAAGGAAAGATATACCAATCTGAATGCAGAGTTCCAAAAAAGAGCAAGGAGAGATAAGAAAGCCTTCCTCAGTGAACAATGCAAAGAAATAGAGGAAAACAACAGAATCGAAGACTAGAGATCTCTTCAAGAAAATTAGAGATACCAAGGGAACAGAAACAGTATGGACCTAACAGAAGCAGAAGAGATTAAGAAGAGGTGGCAAGACTACACAGAAGAACTGTACAAAAAAGAGCTTCATGACCCAGATAATCATGATGGTGCGATCACTCACCTAGAGCCAGACATCCTGGAATGTGAAGTCAAGTGGGCCTAGGAAGCATCACGATGAACAAAGATTGTGGAGGTGATAGAATTCCAGCTGAGCTATTACAAGTCCTCAAGGATGATGCTGTTAAAGTGCTGCGCTCAATATGCCAGCAAATTTGGAAAACTCAGCAGTGGCTACAGGACTGGAAAAGGTCAGTTTTCATTTCAATCACAAAGAAAGGCAATGCCAAAGAATGTTCAAACTACCACACAATTACACTTATCTCACATGCTAGCAAAGTAATGCTCAAAATTCTCCAAACTAGGCTTCAGCAGTACATGAACCATGAACTTCCAGGTGATCAAGCTGGATTTAGAAAAACCAGAGGAACCAGAGATCAAATTGCTAAATCCGCTGGATCATTGCAAAAGCAACAGAATTCCATAAAAACAACTACTTCTGCTTTATTGACTATGCCAAAGCTTTTGACTGTGTGGATCACAACAAACCATGGAAAATTCTTTAAGTGATGGGAATACCAACCCACCTTACCTGCCTCCTGAGAAATCCGTATGCAGCTCAAGAAACAGCAGCTAGAACCAGACATGGAACTATGGACTGGTTTCAAATTGGGAAACAAGTATATCAAGGCTGCATATTGTTACCTTGCTCACTTAACTTATATGCAGAGTACATCATGTGAAATGCCAGGCTTGATGAAGCACAAGCTGGAATCGAGATTGCCAGGAGATATATCAATAACCCCAGATATGCAGATGACACCACCCTTATGGCAAAAAGTGAAGAAGAACTAAAGAGTCTCTTGATGAAAGTGAAAGAGGAGAGTGAAAAAGCTGGTTTAAAGCTCAACATTCAAAAAACTAAGATCATGGCATGCGGTTCCATCACTTCATGGCAAATAGATGGGAAAACAATGGAAACTGAGACAGACTTTATTTTCTTGGGCTCTAAAATCACTGCAGATGGTGACTGCAGCCATAAAATTAAAAGATACTTGCTCCTTGGAAGAAAAGCTATGACCAACCTAGATGGCATATTAAAAAGCAGAGACATTACTTTGCTGACATAAGTTCATATAGTCAAAGCTATGGTTTTCCCAGTGGTCATGTATGGATGTGAGAGTTGGACTATAAAGAAAGCTGAGTGCTGAAGAATTGATGCTTTTGAACTGTGGTGTTGGAGAAGACTCTTGAGAGTCCCTTGGACAGCAAGGAAACCAAACCAGTCAATCCTAAAGGAAATCAGTCCTGAACACTCATTTGAAAGGACTGATGCTGAAGCTGAAACTCGAAAACTTTGGCCACCTGATTCGAAGAACTGAAGAAACATCACTGGAAAACATCCTAATGCTGTGAAAGACTGAAGGCAGGAGAAGGGGACAACAGAGGACTAGATGCTTGGATGGCATCATGACTTGATGGACATGAGTTTGAGCAAGCTCTGGGAGTTAGTGATGGACAGGCAAGCCTGGCATGCTGCAGTCCATGGGACTGCAAAGAGTCGGACATGACCGAGCAACTGAACTGAACTGATCCTTTAGTTTCCTTATCTTTACAATACATATAGTAACATCTACTTTATATGGCTGACAGAAAAGAAATAATAGAACACACACAGAGCATTTGAATAAGTGTCTAGTGTATAAATACACATGCACCCTCAGGTATCTCCTGTAAGTATGCAAGCTCTGTATCTCTCACTACATGCAGCTGTACAATAGAAAATACAAACAAAAGAGAAACACAAGAGAAAAATTCACCTTTGCATCTTCTTCTAGACGTGGGACCACACATATTCCCAAAACAGGAGGGGGGAAAAGACAAAGCAAAGCTGCCACCAGCAGTATCAATACCCACCCCCACCCCCACTTAGCTTTTCCAGGAACACTTCTGAAGGTGGATTAGGTGAGGAGGAAACTGCTCTTACTAGTTATGTTAGTGATATTCTAAACAACTCAATTTGAGGACCACAAAATCCTTTATTAGAGATTATCTCAGCTGAGCTCTCTAATGAGTAAGGATTATGTTTTTTCCATTGTTCAGTCAGTTAAATCAGCCCAACAGAAGACATATATTTTTGAGTTTCCAAATGATTCAAAATGTCTGTTGACATCAATAAAATTTATCAATGAGTGCCAAGTTTCCCTTCCCTGTTAATTTTGGGAATCCGACTATAAATTACATATCAAAAACATCTCTGTAGTTCTCTAACATAGGGGAATGCTTCCCTGATGGTTCAGACAGTAAGGAATCTACCTGCAATGCAGGAGAAAGTGAAGTCACTCAGCTGTGTCCAACTCTTTGTGACCCCGTGGACTATGTAGCCTACCAAGCTCCTCTGTCCATGGGATTCTCCAGGCAAGAATACTGGAGTGGGTTGCCATTTCCTTCTCCAGGGGATCTTCCCGACCTAGGGATCACACAGGTTTCCCGATTGGAGGCAGACGCTTTAACCTCTGAGCCACCAGGGAAGACCTGGGTTCAAACTCTGGGTTAGGGAGATACCCTGGAGAAGGAAATGGCAACCCACTCCAATATTATTGCCTGGGAAATCCCATGGAGAGAGGAGCCTGGTGGGCTACATCCATGGGGTCGCAAAGAGTCAGACAGGACTGTGTGACTCACACACACACAAGAGAAAATTATTGTTAGAACTTGCAAGAAATGTCTGTGGTATCAGTGTGATTTATAGGGTGCTTTTTAACTTCCTCCAGTTTATAATGTTTAATTGTACTATTGTATCCTAAAAGCAAAAGACTTGTATTAAGTACACACTCATCAGATATTCATTATATAGCTGCTAAACTTGGCATCCCACTCCAGAACTCTTGCCTGGAAAATCTCATGGACGGAGGAGCCTGGTAGGCTGCAGTCCATGGGGTCGTGAAGAGTCGGACACGACTGAGCAACTTCACTTTCACTTTTCACTTTCATGCACTGGAGAAGGAAATGGCAACCCACTCCAGTGTTCTTGCCTGGAGAATCCCAGGGACAGGGGAGCCTGGTGGGCTGCTGTCTATGGGGTCGCACAGAGCCTGACACGACTGAAGCGACTTAGCAAAAAACTTACTGATCAAAATTTTTATAGAAGTCATTTTGGGTCAGAATGAAAGTATTTGAGAATTTTAGGAATGAGAAAAATAGTCACAGAAAAGTCCGTGAAAGCAACATGTTCAAAGTTTTACTGTAATTCAGAGAACACAAGAATAGAATATTGGTCTATCATAACCAAGACAGATAGATGCCCTAGCTAACCAAAGGAGATGAATAGAAGAACAAGGATCCAAATAAAGGTTCTTAGTTAGGAGAATAAACTTAGGATAAGGTTAAAAAAAAAAAAAAAACCTAACCTTTATTACCATTCCCTCCTCCTCCTCAAATGAAAATAGATTTGAGATTTGGTGACCTGAGAAAGGCATTTATTGACTGTGTTCCTTTCATTGATTTGGAAGAGAGATTTGATTTCCCTTGAATAAGTCTAAATGGAATATTTCAAAGTATAGATAATTGAAGCCCGGGGAAACATCTTAGTTGCTTAACAACTTGGTTATATTTTTGTAAAAACTAGCTCATGTCTGGCATGTTTGCTCTCACAATGAAAATAAGCACAATGCATGACATGCATTCTACCAGAACAAATGCAGCTCAACTCATTCGCCAAATTGCAACTAATCACCTTCCAAATGGAAAGTATAACATATGTTTTGAAATACTTTATTGAACATCTTTAGTACAGACTCTATATGTACGCACATATATAAAATTATTAATTCTCAAAAAAAAATTTAAGAGAAAACTAGGTGGCTACGTATGCCTAGGTAACATACCGGTAAATGATGATGAAGCAATATTCAAACTCAGTTCTGTCTATCTTCATATTATACGTTCTCAGCCATGTCCAACGTCAGACCATATCCTTTGTCTTTAGTGTCTTATATTCAGAAGGAAGGAGAAGGAAAGCATCCAAATGACAATATCTCCTGCAATAAATTAGATAATACAAATTAAGTCATATCAGATGATCATGACATGACCGACTTCGGAAGAATGTAGTACTCTATATAAATGCAACGGAATACTACTCAGCCATTAAAAAGAAGTGATTTTGGTATTTGCAACAACATGGATGGACTTGGAGAGTACTACGCTAAAGTCAGATAGATAAAGACAAATACTGCATGATATCACTTCTTTGGGGAATCTAAAAAATACAACAAACAAGTGAATATAACCAAAAAAAAAAAAAAGAAGGAAACTCACAGATATAGAGAACAAACTAATGGTTGGGGGAAAGGGGCAATATAAAATATCACAGAGAGGGAAGTACACACTATGGGGTGTAAGATAGGCTCAAGGACATATCCTACAACATAGGGAAGATAGACAATGTCTTATATTAATTGTAAACGGAAAATAAACTTTAAGAGTTGTTTTAAACATTTAATTTAAGAAAATGAAATAAAATAAAGTCACACCTAACTTCCCATAGGGAAAAAAATTATAGAGGTAGGTTTATCTGTAAAATAACTGACAACTGAGAAGTTTAAGGTATGAGTCACTGCATCTGATTTCATTCCTAAGTAAGTATGCTTTGAACAGAATAACCAGCACAGGGAACATCGTAAGGCTCCCAGATTCCTATAGTATCTTAGTACTCACCACTTTTACCTAGGAGAAGGGCCCACACAACTATGATTAAGTTGGTCCAAGTCCTCTTTGTCCGCTTTTCTAATTGAATTTTTCCATAACAGTACACTCCACTAACACCCAATGTTTGTCTCAAAATCCTTTTTATCCAAAGGGTTTGCTTGGTACAATCTTTAGTGTGTTTGCTTATTTTAATCATAAATAGGCATTATATGACCTAGTGTTAGTCACTCAGTCATGTCCAACTCTTTGCAACCCCATGGACCAAAGATCACCAGGCTCCTCTGTCCATGAAATTCTCCAGGCAAGAATACTGGAGTGGGTTGCCATTTTCTTCTCCAGGGGATCTTCCCAATCCAGGGATTGAACCTCAGTATCCCACATTGCAGGCAGGCTCTATACTGTCTGAGCTACCAGGGAAGCCCAAAATGGGCATTACTGAGCACCAACTAAAACAGGGCCTCGTATATCTAAGGCATAAAGTTATGATCCCTTTCTGTATGGGCCCTACAGAAACTTATATTTTAGTTAGAGAGGAAGGCTTGTGCATTAAAAAAAAAAACAAAAACTTCAATAACCATGGAGATACACCACCGCAGTTTTGAAAAGCTCTACGGAACTACAGAAGACCTTTTCACAGGTCTTGCAGAACAGGCAAAACTTAGAAGAAAGATTATCTGACAAATTAAAATGTCAATCCTTAATTAAACATTTCCTGTTTAACTCCTATGAGCACTGAAACAAAAGATGCAGAGGCAAGAAGCAAAGGGGAATTGAAATACAAAGTTAGAAGGACCAACCAAATCAGGGTTTTTTCCTGTATGGGCACATCCTATTTCCTGTACTCAAAGTACTCCATTTTCCTGCAAGTTTTGTATAAGAATTCACTTCTGATAAATTTACGGTACTAAACATCAAGTAATATTCAAGGTCTTTAGTCCTTACTTGTAAGAAATCCCTGAAAGCTGGATTCAGAACCAGCTTTTGAACATTTGAACATTCGGAACAGCTTTTGAGTTATTTGAACAGTACTCTCACTACTTGACAAGCATGAGGATAAAGCCAAAAGCACATAGTTTAGAAAAGTTCATTGGGTAGAATGAGTCCAGCACGGCAATAAATAGCTTCCAAACAACAGTTCCATATGCAGGCCATTTATGCTGGAGTCAGTGTCAACTTGCCTTCAACACAACAGAACCAAGGAAAAAGCTGTACTGGAATAAAGCTCGCCTGGACTGTGCCTTTAAGGCAATGCCAAAAACAAAAATAGGCAAACAAACAAAAATAAGAAACACGCTAAGCAACATTTCACTCAGAATTGGCAAACAGCCAGAGTCAGACTGAGCAGATACAAAGAGATGCTTTATTTTTCACTTCCTGGGCCAGAGACTTCCAATATTTACAACAATTTATAGCTCACATCTCAGACAGGAAAAGTGAAGTGAATACAAATTTTCCTACAGAAAGCTGATAAATCTCACAGGCCTCTACAAAAACGAGCTCTGCCTTCACTCAGTGGCCATATCATGGAGGGGAGCGGGGAAGGAAGGGGCAGCCTTGAGGCCCTGCGAATTTACCCATCACAAGAGGCTTGGCTGAAGTGCAGCAAAAGCAGCTGCAATAGAAGGAAGTAAATTGTTCAGGGAGCAAGTGCTCTAGTAATCCCATTTTAAAATGGGAATTGAGTTTGCAAAGTACCTGAAAGAATCAGTCTTCAGCGTGCTTGTCCCAGGGGATATGGAAATGCCAGGGAAGGACTAAAACGATCATAAACAGAAGAACAGAACTCCTTTAAAATCTGCTGAGCACACTAGTGAGAAGCTGCACAGGTAGCCTAAACAATGTTGGAAAGTTTCTCTTCTGGGTCTCTTTTTTGTAACTGTAATCTTTAAAGATTTTTTTTTTCTTGAGTATTGAAATTCTATGAATTTTGTGAAGCACTGTAGCAGGAACCGTGCAAAATAAATATAATGGTATAGGCAGCAGCAACAATAAATGCTCAAAGGCAGAGACATGCAGTCTGTAGATGAAAGAACCTCTGATGTTATGCAAAGGATCCCAACATACAAGCAAGGTTGTGCAACCCCACACTCACTCCAACACTCCAGCCCAAATTTTGTATAAAGTTGTTAAGAAATGTACCATGTTCTGTGTCCTGAAGAATACCATGATTTCACAGTATATATTACCCTGCTGCTGCTAAGTTGCTTCAGTCGTGTCCGACTCTGTGCGACCCCATAGACGGCAACCCACCAGGCTCCCCTGTCCCTGGGATTCTCCAGGCAAGAACACTGGAGTGGGTTGCCATTTCCTTCTCCAATGCATGAAAGTGAAAAGTGAAAGTGAAGTCACTCAGTCGTATCCAACTCTTCACAACCCCATGGACTGCAGCCCACCAGGCTCCTCATCCATGGGATTCTCCAGGCAAGAGTACTGGAGTGGGGTGCCACTGCCTTCTCTGATATATTACCCTAAGTTCTCACTAAATACCTTCTGTGGTTTCCACTGACCCAAATAAGAACTCCTGAACCAGCCTGATATGATCTGGCCTCTGGATTTGTCTTCAACCTCACCCCTGATTCCAACCTCCCTCTGCTTCACTTCATCTGAGACAACTTGCTTTATATTTGTGCTTTGAGCATGTCAAGCTCATCCTCACCTTGGTGCCTTTTTTCTGGCTCTTCCTTCTGCTCGCCAAGTCTTCTCCTGGCTCCTTCATATCATTTATGTTTCACTTAACTAGGAAGCCACCCCTGATGTCCTCCATTATCACTTCACCCCATTGCTCTATGTCTTTCAGAGTATTTCTTGTTCTAAAATTATTTATTTGCTGACATATTTATTTTCTGTCTTCCAACTAGACAATTAGCTAAAGGAGGGCACAGACGTGATCTGTTACTGTACATCACAGTTACTGAAAAACTATTTGCTGAATGTATGATCAAACCACAACTTACTGTCTTAAGAAATACTGGATAAGAGGTTTAGTAACTTTTTGAAGTGAACATTCTAGTAAGTAATATAAGATTAGATCCTGGGACTTTGAATAACCTTTCTACTAGAATTTGCTTTTAACTTTCTGGAGGATTCCATCCAGTTCTGAAGCCACCATTCGTCTCTCTCTATATTTGGGGCTAATTCTCCTAGTCTATTGGAAACTCTACCCTGCGTATAACAGGATATGTTTTCAAACATCTGTTGAAGTGGGGCTGAGGTTTCAGAGGGTGTCTCTAAGCCTAAGACTAAGCATAAAATTTGATAATTACTAACTATTAAACCCCATAATTTCAGATGTGATGAGAAAAGGGAGAGAGATAATTGGGAAATAATTTTGGAAGTGGATATATGTCAGTATTGGCAGTCATTGGAATAATAGTCATGGATTTGAAATTCTGTATTTAGTGATATATTGAATGTTTGAAGGCATAGGTTCTAAAGCCTGGATCTCAATCCCTTCTCTGTCACTTCTGAAGACCTTATGACCTATCTGTGCTACAGCCGTCAACAGGGGCTACTACCAGTACACCTGATGAAGACTGAAGGAGTCTACACACATCCAACTCTTACCTCACAGAGGCCGCGTCTATGTGTGCTAGCTGCTATTACTGTTATTCTCAAGAGTCTACCCTTTTCACTGTGAGATTTCACATTGCGAAAGATTTGTTGTTCAGTCACTCAGTCGTTCAATAATGTCCAACTCTGCGACCCCATGGACCGCAGCACGCCAGGCTTCCTGTCTTTCACTATGTCTCAGAGTTGGCACCTCACTATACTACAATATTAATACTTTTAGTGGCTATGGATCTTTCACTCATTCATCACCATATAACCCCCAAATCCAAGGACTCCTTATAACATTCACTGTCAACTTTACTCACAGGGCTGAGGGACTCTCAATGGATTCCTATCTTATATTCTAAATCCCTTGCCTCTAACAGAGACTTCAAACTTTGGCTCCCTATTAAGCCTAACTCCCGAAGGCCAGTATCTAGGATACACTTGCTATGGTGCTTTCTCTTGAGGCTTCACCCTGCCATTCAAGCCCATACTGATGCAATTTAGCGTTAGTGTCCTGCTCTCTTATTTGTCCAGAAAGGGATGTGAGACCATAAATACTACAACACGGCATCCATAACACCACCAATTCTAATAAAACTGAGCTTTTATTAAAACTTCTGTAGGACTGAGCCAAGATATCTTCCTTGGAAAACACTGAACATTCCTTGACAGTGCACTGTGAATTCTTACCTTTCTCTTTGGATCAGATTCATAAGTAGTATCCTCTTTGCATTCTCTTATTAATACCATCATCCATTAGAAGATTTTCTAACAAATTCTTCCACATTTTTCCTCTGCTTTCTCAAAGCACTGTATACCAAAAATGTCTTTAAATAAACTAAAAGTCTATATACAAGGCCACCTTATTTCATGGATCTTAAAGTCTTGACTAGAGAGTGTCTTGCATTCTATGTACTTTTTTGTATTTTCCAACTCCGAATCTTTGACAAGATTACTTTCCATGGCAAATTCTAGCTAGGTGCTTCCAAGAAGCAATACATGAAATGAAATATTAGCATGTACTACAAGTTCTACAGTCTTATTTTTATTGAGAAAGCCTTTGGTTAAACCAATAACTGCTTTGAAAACTAGTTATCTAGAAAGCAAATTCCTTAAATAAATAAATAAATAAATAAACCTCTAGCTTCTCGTAACTGTGCTTGCTAAGGGTATTGCACAAGTTGTCCACAGAGAATGATTATCCACACCAGGTGGCACTAGTTTATTGATCCAATGAGGAAATATCTTTAATGAGCATATACACTAGAGCCATTGAAGGCAAACAGTTTACTTTAAACCATACCCTCACTGAATGAATATCTCATACAACAGATATTCCAGGTCACAGAGAGAAGTCCTGTTGTGTGCTAACTTTTGCTTGTAAGTCAGATAGGCTCAAATCAGAAGAAACACAGGGAAGCAGTAGAGCCAACTGGCTAAACAAAACCCTTTTCATAGTTTCTTTCCATCTCCTTTGAAAAGGTAGTCTAGAACTTAACATGAAAAGCACGCATGCCAAGGCAAAAGGAGCTACAACACCAACCTCACTGGTATTTAATGATTAGATTAACATTTCCAGTGGGGCTAGGGAAATGCAGTGAAACATTTCATCACAACTGAGGTCAGCTTTGGGTGAAGGGTTAGAAAGGGCGTAGTATTAACTGTTAGGTCTGGAACTCTCTTTGGCTGTCTGTAGAACCTTCATTTTTCTCTAACTATATATGAGGGTTCTCCCTATCTCAGCAAAAATCCAGATCAACAATAAATCATGACTTTCCCTGAATGAGAGTGACAAGAGATTCATAACTGGAAATAACCTGAAACAGTCACCCATCAATGAACATAGAGATGGGCAGGATGAGCCGTGAAAGGGTTTTAACTTTGAGGGCTTACTATGTGAGACCTCCACTATCCAAACAATGCATGTTATTTTCTCCATGGAATAAACTGCAGCCCAGGATTGACAGTGATGGGAGCAGATGAACTCAGTGTCCAGACAACATACTGGACTCATAGATGACACTATGTTCAGGACATAGAAACACCAATGGATCTGCTAAAGTCAAGCTCCTGTAACCGGATATTCAGGTATGTCCTCTCTCATTCCTTGCAGTGAAATACCTGCTGCAATACCTTCTATCTGCCAAGTATTGAGCTGGCTACTGAAGACACAGAAGTGCATGAAACATGATCACTGACCCAGGCAAGTCCACAATCTAATAGATGAGACACACATGCAAACAAATCATATCAGGGATCATAACAATGACAGATACAAGGACAATGGTGGGTTTAGAGGGGATATTAACTATGCTGATTATGTTTTCACAGGGTGTGGGTCAGCAAGTTTTTCCAGAGGAAAGTGAAAGTGAGGTCACTCAGTTGTGCCTGATTCTTTATGACCCATGAATTGTAGCCTGCCAGGCTCCTCTATCCATGGGATTTTCCAAGCAAGAATATTGGAGAGGGTTGCCGTTTCCTTCTCCAGGGGATCTTCCCAACCCAGGGATCGAACCAGGGTCTCCTGCACTGCAGGCAGACTACCATCTAAGCCACCAGGGAAGCCCAGAGGAGGGGATTCTTAAATCTGCTCTTGAAATATAAGCAAAAAAAGTCCATTAAGTGGATAGAAAGATGCTCCAAGCAGAAGGAAGAACAAGTGCAAAGGCAAAGAGGCATAAATATGCATGCTGCTTCTGTGGAGCTGCAATTAGCCTGATATGAGTGGAAAGGTGGCAAGTGGGGATCATTCTATAATAAGACCAAATAGGAGGCAACGGCTGGATCACAGAAGGCCTAATCTGTAAAGCAAAGCTATTTAAGTTTTAAGCAGTGGTATAGCACCATCAGATCTGGGCTTTAGAAGAATCACTGGCAGTAGAACTATGCATGGTTTAGGTTGGGGAACACCAAAAGTGGAAAAATCAAAAGAAGTCTGTAATACTCTTGGCAAGAATACAAATTACAGATATGCTGTAATGTTCAGAAAGCATAAAAAGTAAGACATAGCAACCAGTTGGATGTAGGGAGGGATGGAGAAGAAACAAGTGTGTGACTTGGGTGGTTGTTTGGGTGACATTAACCAGGAGAGACAGAATAATACTTATAAGGAAGTAAGTGCATGGGAAGAGGCAAGGGTGCACATTTGGGGACAGAAAGGAATTGAAAACTACTGCTGCTGTGGGCATGCTGAGTGTGAAGGGCCGCAGGAATCCAAGAGGACATGTTAAGCAGTCCACGGGGCACACGAGCCTAGAACATCACACCACAGTCAAAGCTACTGTCACATAGATTTGAAGGCATCCATATGCAGAAAGTAGCAGAAGTCTTGGCATGAATGAGGAATCTTTTCTTGTCCTTCTACTAAATTAGTGAATCTACTGTCCATTGCCTCTCTTCTCTTTCCCTCTCATCACTACTTTCTAATTTATTTTTTTTTAATTTTACTTTACAATACTGTATTGGTTTTGTCATACATTGACATGAATCTGCCACGGGTATACATGAGTTCCCAATCCTGAACCCCCCTCCCACCTCTTTCCCCATATCATCTCTCTGGGTCATCCCAGTGCACCAGCCCCAAGCATCCTGTATCCTGTATTGAACCTAGACTGGCGGATTCATTTCTTACACGACAGTATACATGTTTCAATGCCATTCTACCAAATCATCCCACCCTCTCCCTCTCCCACAGAGTCCAAAAGTCTGTTCTATACATCTGTGTCTCTTTTGCTGTCTCGCATACAGGGTTATCATTACCATCTTTCTAAATTCCATATATATATGTGTTAGTATGCTGTATTGGTGTTTTTCTTTCTGGCTTACTTCACTCTGTATAATCGGCTCCAGTTTCATCTACCTCATTAGAACAGATTCAAATGTATTCTTTTTAATGGCTGAGTAATACTCCATTGTGTGTATGTACCACAGCTTTCTTATCCATTCATCTGCTGATAGACATCTAGGTTGCCTCCATGTCCTGGCTATTATAAACAGTGCTGAGATGAACATTGGAGTAAATGTGTCTCTTTCAATTCTGGTTTCCTTCGTGTGTATGCCCAGCAGTGGGATTGCTGGGTCATGCTGCTGATAAGTCACTTCAGTTGTGTCTGACTCTGTGCGGCCCCATAGATGGCAGCCCACCAGGCTCCCCCGTCCCTGGGATTCTCCAGGCAAGAACACTGGAGTGGGTTGCCATTTCCTTCTCCAATGCATGAAAGTGAAAAGTGAAAGTGAAGTCACTCAGTCGTGTCCGACTCTTCGTGACCCCATGGACTGCAGCCTACCAGGCTCCTCTGTCCATGGGATTTTCCAGGCAAGAGTACTGAAGTGGGGTGCCATATGCTGGGTCATAAGGCAGTTCAATTTCCAGTTTTTTAAGGAATCTCCAGACTGTTCTCCACAGTGGCTGTACTAGTTTGCATTCCCACCAACAGTGTAAGAGGCTTCCTTTTCTCCACACCCTCTCCAGAATTTATTG
The DNA here is from genome assembly GCA_006408695.1 of Aepyceros melampus. Classification (NCBI taxonomy): domain Eukaryota; kingdom Metazoa; phylum Chordata; class Mammalia; order Artiodactyla; family Bovidae; genus Aepyceros; species Aepyceros melampus. Next base: position 322,339 of record SJXQ01012958.1, on the reverse strand, counting down.
CTTATAGACTTTTGGGTTGTGGACATTCTGACTGGTGTGAAATGGTACCTCATTGTGGTCTCGATTTGCATTTCTCTGATAATGAGTGATGTTGAGCATCTTTTCATGTGTTTGTTAGCCATCTGTATGTCTTAACCAAAAATATTTCATTTGCTCGCTTTACTTTTGCCTCTTCTCAACTCCTTTCCAGCGTTAAGTACAACTCTTACTTTTTGATCATTCTTTATCCCTTCCTTCATTTATTTTTGTTTCTAATAATTCTTCCTCTGTAACAAAGGCTTCTTCCTAGCACTATTCTAAATACAAATTTTTCTAAGTGAGGAATCTTTATTTTTTAAATTATTAACATTTTATCATGAAAAACTCATATAAAGACTAAACTACAGAGTATTCTAACAAAATCCCATATGCTTCAACAAGCAGCCATATTTTTCACAATAAAATAAAACCCATACATGACTACTGCAATCATCTATGAACTCGTTCTCCTCTTGCACCAGAAAATAGCAAATACAAGAACAAGTCTTCTCTGTAGATGTTCCCATTTTTCATCCTTAAACTCTTCCCTGGTGTTGTGTACCATTCAAGCAAACTTCCTACTTATTTTCTTTTTGTAACTGCCTTGTGGGTAGTCAGGTGGTGTTATTTTATCCATCAGACATGAAAAAAGAAAGAACTTAAGATTTGTATTAGGTGACTTGCCCAAAGTCACACACAACCAGTGTCTAAGCCAGGAAACTTTGTTGTATTCCTTCAAATCTGCCTCAGTGTTTTAAACTCCCAGGGTGTCATGAATGTTGATGATAATTATATTATCTTTCTATAATGAGATCCTTTAAATTGTTATTATTTAAAAGTTTCTTGATTCAGCACATCTGGAATCTTTAATAGAGCTGTAGGTGAATTTAACATACAACAGCTATTTAAAAGCCAATTATTTGCAGGTAAGAACAAATCATCTCTGACAATGCCAGTAGAGTCAGCCTTTTAATTTTGCTTCAAGAGACTTGTGTCACTATTAATCTAGGTGAATTTCTGAAACCTCAAGGCTCTAAGACTCCCTTTCTAAGGTCCAGGGTTACCACATTAAGCTCAGGGTCTCTGCCCAGAATAAGGAAAAGGCTTCCAGGACAAGACAACAGCTCTTCTTCTATATGGGGTCTTAATCCTTGCCTTCCAGCCCTATCCTTTAAAAAGGAGGCCTTTTCTTCTCAAGGCTCACATCATTCTTCATGGCCACTAGATGAATAGATAGAGTCAGATCAGGAATTACAAAGCTATGCCAATTTATACCAGCAGGAACCTGGTATAGGAAATAGAAGTGAATAGATTCTAAGTAGTCAACCCAGAAGGATGGAATTTAACACTGGGTCAGGTTGAGTTTACCACATGCCAAACATTTCTGGATTTGAGGTGCTAGTTCTAGTAGCCAGCAGTGCCTGTAGCAGTTTGCTTACTGGGGTTGAGAGACTGGAACTTCTTCAGCAGAATGTTAAAAGAAGGAAACCAAAAGTTAAAACTATAGGGAGGGTGCAATAAATTTATCTTGGGAGACTTCAACAGCTCCTCAAACCACTATATCTTTCTGGAAACATCAACAGATACTTCCTTCATTAAGACATTGAGAAATACATCACTGATAAGAGTACACATATCTTTTAAAAGCTCTATGGGGCTTTTCTGTGTGTGTCAGGATGAAGGGGGAATATGTCACTGCTGAAATGTCCTCTGTGATTTTACATGAGATGAGGGATCTTGGAGAAGCAAAGGGCAAGTGGCAGTGGTTAACTAACCAAAGCAAGGATATATCCTCCGAAATGGGCAGCAGAGAGCAGACAATGCAGGTGTCTCAATGTTTTGACCCTAATGGATGTGACAGCGGCTCGTTGATTAGAGTTTCCCTAGGAACAAAACAAATGGGCAATTCACCTCTAAAATATTACCTGATCTGTGTAAAGAAAAACTCAGACTGGAAACTGGACTTGAAGGTCCACTGACCACAATAAAGCTAGTTATGGACTTGAAGCCTCTTGAATGAGAAAAAAATTTTATAGGTCTCCTTGAGGAAGGACCATGCAACACGGCACAAATATGTACTCAAAGTCTTCAAGTCTCTCCCTAGAGTAACTGCAGGTCATTTTCTAAAGCAACCACATACAGGAGCAAGTGAAATCCCAAGTCCTTTCAGGAGTTTCTAGACACAGGCTCTGAATCAACACTGTTTTCTAGGATTTTAAGCACCACTCTAGACCACCCGTTGAAGCTGGGGCTAACACTGGCCAGTGATATATGGAGTTTTGCCTCAAGTTCTTCCCGCAATGGGCCCAACTGGTCTATGGTTTATCCCCAGTTCCTAAAAATGCAACTGAAGTAGACATGCCTAGCTCTTGGTAGAATTTTCACACTGACTTCCAACATCTACACACATAGGGATGGAGGAAAAATACATAAAAGTTGGAATGGATCCTATTTAAGAAAATTTAGTTCTTACCAAAATATCAAGTTTTCAAATAGTATGCTTACAGCACTGCCTCAATCAATTATGCTCTAAAATATGAAACAGAAATTACTTCCCGACACCAGAGCCAATGACGTAGATTCTTCTCATTTCTATGCACTAAAAATCTGTCAGCATTTGATCACTCTGTCGTCAATGATAGCTTCAATATAACCTCTGCTGCTCATCCCCCAAAGACAGCTAACATCTCTGCCTTCTGCTCTTCCATCTCTGCTAGATATCTCATATTTTAAGTCAGTTTACTTGCTTGTAGCCCTTAGAAATAGGTTGATTAAACCTTGACCATTTACCCTCTCTGTCAAACTACATTATTTCCAACAGGACCATAAGTCACATTAACTGTGTCCTTTTACTTAAAGAATGAGTGGATAATACATAATTGCTTATTATCCCCCTCAGCAATTTTTTTAAACTGCCATGTAAGAATTCTGACTTGAAGAATCAGAATATTTCCAGTGTCTGGAAGAGTTTCCAACAGATTTTTAATAATAGGAAGAGTGTTCAATAGATTTTCAAAGACTCTCTTAGTGCATGCAAATATAAAGCAAAATCTGGCACACTGGAAACCACACAGAAACAAACTCATAGGGGAAAATGTACTACTTTGAATTATAAGGATAATGCCATTTTCATTCCTTAGGAAGATAAAAGCAGATTGAGAAAGAGCTAATCACATTTTTAAGGCTTTTGAAAGCTTTACATTATGTATAATATAGAATTTTGGAATAATATGTGGCAGGATTGTGAGAAATAGGTTCTCCTATGTAGCATCATATAGATGGAAAGCCTGTAAATAAGAAGAGAGTCACATAAACAGTTGGTTTTTAAATTTTTTGCAATGAAGAAATTGCCCACATATGTTATCTTGGTTCCTTTTGTGTGTGTATTAAGTCGCTTGGGTCATGTTCAACTCTCTGCAACGCTGTGGACTGTAGCCTGCCAGGCTCCTCTATCCATGTGTAATCTCAAATCTAATAGCAATAGAATTTGATTGTTGGAACAGTCATGAGTTAAAAAGGAAAAGGAAAATTAATCAGTTTATAAGCTGTTCCTGGTTTTTTATATTATACATTTCTTAAAAATATGAAAAATTTGTTTAAAACTTTGATATTATAAGGAGAAATTTTCATTCTGTGAGTTAAAATGTTTTATAAAATCACAAGGTAAATATTATCTTTCAAAAATAATATTTAAAAATATAACCTCAGTATTTTATAGATGAGCTGTAACTTTGTCATTTTCCTTCACATATTAATTCAGTGTCTGTCAATTTGAGCTTGGGTTCAAAGAATGTGAGCTTAGCCTAAATATTCAACACTTTAAACCCTCAGATCACAATTTCCAGCTTTGTCTGATTTCAGTTTGAGAGACTAAGCATTTTAGTAAGAATATGAACATTTTAATTTTTGTTATTCCTATTTTTCAAAAAGGGGAAAAGTAAAAATTTCCAAGTCATATGACATTTGCTGTTGCTAATAATTAATATTTAGAATATTATATTTTTATGAGCATTTATTTTATGTTAGGGCTGAATAAAGATCTTTGTATTAATCCATTTAATACTGCAATACTGTGAGATGCTATAATTATCCAATTTGAAACCAAAGCTTGAGTACAATAAGTTGCATATGATTTCAGAGCTAGTAAGCAGATGAACCATTGAGAAAGATGGCACAGTCACCTCTGTGTAATATTTTGAAAAATTGATTGTTTAGCTGACATATTGAAAATGTGAATTTAGTTTAGGAAAGCAAGTTTAGGGTTGTAGATTATATCAACATTGATTACATGAATGTTAAATATATGAGAGCTAAGAACTACATATTGTCTTAAATAATTATAACAGTATTGTTTTAGAATTTCACATAATTTAGATCTTAAATTTCACAGCCCATTTGTCTTATCCAGTTGTTCAGTACCTGAATCTTTTAGGCAAGCAAAGTGTACATTGAGATTACTAATGAGGTTCATTTAATAAAGGAAAATCTGGCACAAGGGAGATTTTGTCTTAAATATTCCAAATCTACTGTCTAACCTAAAATATATTATTATATAACACATAATGTATATTAAACATTTAAGTCATGAAGTCAGGACTTAACTTGGATAATTTGGTTAAAAGTCCAGTCTTTCAAAGTCTTTGGTGTGGTGTGATATTTATAACAATTAAAATGCTCCCTGTGCTCAATATTTTTGAAATAAATATGTACATTTTCAATATTTTTATTATATGTCAAACACTAAACTTTTTATAATCAGTTTCGTTTCAACTTTAGATAAACTGCTTTAAAAATAACCCAAAGTGTACAAACCAAATTTACATAGTGTCTACTAAATGATCCAAATTTGAGTACTTGAAGATTTATGAATGATTTGCCAAATATTTTCTCACCTCTAAAATCTTGATATATTAATATATACTTATGGTATAATGTAAAGCATTGCTAATTTTTACTTGAATATGCTATTTCAACCAAAAACTCATATTCAAATCTCAGTCTTTTGTTTATAACCTAATCCCTGATGAACATGAATTCAAATGTCTCTTCTTCGTCTTTAAAAAATTATAATTCACAAATATACTTGTATGATAGTCAAAGTCAATGAACTCTATGGGACTCGTGTGTGTGTGTGTATATATATATATGTGTGTGTGTATATATATATAATTTGATAATGATGAGCATATGCAAGTTATATAACCTAATTTTATTATGAACACTCTCATAGATAATAAAATATGCCCATCATTATCAAAATTTATATATGTATATGTACAGCCATACATATATACACACGCACACCAAATAGCATACAATAAACTAATTGGTATTTCAAAATTTTGTTGTTGTTGCTGTTTAATTGCTAAGTCATCTTTTGGATATTCTTGCTGGGAAATCCCATGGAAAGAGAGCCTGGTGAGCTACAGGGGCTATAGCTATAGACCAGCTGCAAAAGAGATATGCCTTAGCAATGAAACAAAAACAAATTTCAAAATATAAGTTCTCAGGCACAACTACACTGCAATACTGCAACCACCCTGGAAGACATAGTGAAGAAGTCAGGTTCTTGCTCCCGCACACAGAATCACCATGAATGGGAGCAGCAGTAAGCGCATACTGATGAGTTAAAGTGTGCTGCTCATATTTAGCTGCTACAAGCAGCAGGCAGTCCCACGATGATAGGATTTATCAAAGCAGAAATCACATCTTTGTAAAATTAAGACAGCATACAATTTTTCTTTAACATATATTACAATAGCATTTCTGGAAACTTCAGTTTATATGAACGCTCTGAAAAGAAAAAAATTGAACTTTGTGTTAATACAGGAAACTGAGTTACATTCTGCTGCTGTTGCTAAATCACTTCAGTCGTGTCTGACTCTGTGCAACCCCATAGACGGCAGCCCACCAGGCTCCTCCATCCCTGGGATTCTCCAAGCAAGAACACTGGAATGGGCTGCCATTTCTTGCTCCAATGCATGAAAGTGAAAAGTGAAAGTGAAGTCGCTCAGTTGCGTCCGACTCTTCACAATCCCGTGAACAGTAGCCCACCAGGCCCTTCCGTTCATGGGATTTTCCAGCAGGAGTATTGGAGTGGGATGCCATGTCCTTCTCCAGAGTTACATTTTAGGCACAGACGATTGCAAAGGAGGTTCACCCTTATGTGAACCACCAATAGATTCTTCAGTGGTATACAGTCTATACACGAGGAGATCCGATGTTTATCAAACTGTCCCATATTTGGCAGGATAGGGCACATCTCAGCCCCACTCATCAGACATCAGTAAGGTCCCAAAGTCATTGCAACAACCTAAAATGCTTCCTCAAAAAAAAACCAAAAAAGCCATAATGGCATTGCTGAGAACCAACAGCCTAACTCATCTTGGTTATCTGTCTGTGTGACCCAAATTCATCAAAAAACTGCTTAGACCCTATTTTTGACAGAGCTGTAAAGTTCTGTAAATATAATCAAGTTAGAAAATAAGCTTCCATGTGTTTACAGTTCATGATCATTTTCTGTCTCAAGAAAGCGCACATCATGCAGCAATGAGGACCCTCCGCACCCAAGTGAAAGTCGCTCAGTCCTGTCTGACTCTTTGCAACCCCATGAAGTATACAATCCATAGAATTCTCCAGGCCAGAACACAGGAGTAGGAAGCCTTTCCCTTCTCCAGGGGATCTTCGCAATCCAGAGATCGAACCCAGGCCCCCCGCATTGCAGGCGGAATCTTTATCAGCTGAGCCACAGGGAAGCCTGTGCCTTTTTTTTTTAACTGTACCCAAAGTTAAAAAAAAAAAAAAAGGCAGCACTTTAGGGACTTGTTACCCATTACAAAATTAAATGTATGGGTTTAAATACATTTATTAACTCGTTTGTAAGTGAGTCAAAGTAATGTCTAATTAAAAGTAGTTTCTAGTAGAACAGTTTCTTTTATATCTGAGTTTCATCTTGAAATACATTTAGCATCCTGTTTATTACCTGAAGCTTCTCTTCCAATCTACTTGCTTGAATTGTTCAATTGCATTTCATGGCACCTTTAAGCTTAATTAAATTTTTGCAACAGCAGGTCTGCCCTTTAAGGCAAGATATTTCTTCCAATCATATGATTTTAATACAAAAATAAAGAGCCTGCAAAATCTACCTTCTCATTTTTGGAAAGCAAATACTATTTGCCTATAAATAAATGATAGTTTCCCATGGCTATTTTTAAGGGAAAAAATTAAGATAGTTTGTGGCAATATGAAGGCATTTAATCTTGGAGAAAAAGAAGAATGTTTAATCCTTTGAGATACCATCTAATCCTAGACCCCTACATTTCATCAAACCCTAGGCAACGAAAACATACAACTCACATTTGAATCAAAATTACTTGACATTATTCAGCTTTATGATTTTTCTACTATTTGGATGTTGCCAAGACCAGACAAGCTAATGTATCTAGGAATAAATCTAAGCTTAAAAAAGTGATTCTTGTCTGTATATCTAATTTGATCGACAGGAAGGCAATTTCTTTTCTTATTTTTAGTTACTTCTATAATTTTGTGGCAACTGTTGATTGCCAATATGCAGCAGTTTAGAGGAAAGCCATAGAGAGCAGGGCACTCCCCACTATTGTCATCCTAGACTGGGTCTCATTTCCCCAATCCCAACCCGCATATGCCAGCACTGACCTCACCCCATCCCCCAAATAATCCATCAAGCAAGCCTGTACTCGTTGGAGTCAGGGGTCCAGTTGCACAAGCAACAAGAAATCATTTTTAATACCTTTCTTCCTCTTCCCTGATCCCTCTGATATTCCATTCAAAGCCCAAGCAATTCTACCTGCTAAAATGCTAATAGCCACCCACAGCTGCCCATCTCTTGCAACAGGAGCTTTTTCTTAATTACCATCACTTCCTACTGGACAAACAGCAGCCACCAAACTGGTCCATGTAGACCTACTCTGTTCCAACCTCTTCTCACAATATTTTAAAAACTAATACCTAAAAATATGACTTCACTGCTTAAAATGCTTCAGTATTTCACAAGTGCTCATAAAGCAAAGCCCTTTGCGTGCACTCTGCAGCCCTGGATCAGCGGCTTTTATCCACCTTTCCTATCTCACTCCATACCTTGCTACCTTGCTTGTGTCGCATCGTCTAGTGTCAGCCCCTCACTCCAGACAGGCATGCCTCTTCCGGGGCCTTAAGCATGTCATTTCTTCTGCCTGGATTCTCTTATTTAAGGAGATGGTATAATGAGAATGAGAGCCGGAGCATTGCAACAGTGATTGGGGTTGGTATGCCAGGTGCACAATTTTACTAGCTGTATGATCTTAAACTCTCAGGGAACTGCACTTTCAGAATCTGTAACATGGGGACAGATAACAGTCTGTATCAGTGGTACCCTGAAAGTGACAAGATTTGATACACTTAAAACATTTAGGAACTATCTGGCACATAGTGAGCCTTCAATATTATCAGATGCCATCCCTTCTCTCTTCACCTAGCTAACCCCTACTAAGCCTTCAGATCTTGGCTTCTATATTGCTTCCTAAGGAAAGAATCCCTTGATCTCCCCAACCTTACCAAGATAAACTCCTTGTCAGGAATCCTTTAGCCCTATGTATCCGTCCATCACAGGGCTTGTCACAGTTGCAGTTTCAAATGTATTTGTGTTAATGTCTGGTTAACGTTTAACTCTCCACTAGATGTAAAACTCCTTAATGGTAAAAAATAGTTTTGGTTTTGTACAACATTACCTTTTTCCCCAGTATCTAACACAGTACCCAGAATGTAGTAGCACTCAATAGATATTTTAATAAATGAATGTTCTACCTTCTTCCTTGCCTTCCTTCCCTCTCCCATCACTTATTCTCAATTGATCAAAGTCCTCTGATTCCTGTTTTACTTACTGGTCTTCCCCAAATCTCTCAATTGGGATTACTCTCTCCACTATCGGATCTCCCATTGCTGTATTTCTCTTCTAGAGAACAATAATCATATCCTACGTTGTATCAAGCTACATTTGGTCTTTCTTCAATTGCCACTAGGGTCAGTTTTCTAAAATTTAAACTTCATATACTCAATCTGGTGTAGTTAAAGCTCTCTGATGATTTCTCAGAAGGTAAAGTCAATCTCCTTAACCTGATACACATATAAATCAAACCTGATTCCAGCCAACTTTTTTTTCCAGACTTTTCATGTTATACTGCCCTAGCTCCCTTGTCAGGTTTAGACAGGCATTCTTTGCATGGAACAGAAGATATCTACCACCTTTATGAAGAAGCATGACCATTACATCTCGTTGTCAGAAAAAAAGAAGAAAAAAAAGTAATAGCTTCCAAAATAAATCAAAAAGAAAACATTTTAAAGGGTTGCCTTGTTTAGTTCTAGACTCCAAAATATGTAAAACCTTGAGTCTTGTCCGTAAGATGCTGACTCACTAATTGAAACAAGGTTATTTCTTACTTTTGCAATACTGATGTCTGGAAATTGTGTGTTATGTGTGTCTGCACACAACACAATGTTTGTGGGTATGGTAATAAAGCGAGAAAAATTGTTTTCCACCATGAACAGTCAGTATGGTAGAACACACTACTGTCTTCAGGTCTTCATCCTTCCCGCCATCCTTGCTTTCTGACCAGTGAGTGGCTTTGGAATTTCACCATCTGAAGGCGAGTATACTCTCTTGCACTATTGATGTTGGGAATGGCCACATAGCTTGTTTTGACCACTGAGTTGCCAGTGACAGTTGGCCAATTTAGATCCCAAACCTTGAAAGACATTGCCCTTATTGACTCATCCACGAGCTTCTGGCATCACCTGAGAAGAACATGTCTGGCTAGCCCACTGGAACAAGGAGGGTAGGATGGGAGACAACTGGAAAGGACTTGAGCCCATATTAAAACTTGGAGCCAACAGTCAGACCCAAACCAACGTTAACTAGCCCCAACTGACCAGCTTGTATGCTTCTTATGCCACTGGGACTGGTAGTACTTTGTATACAGCATATTGACAAGAGCTGATTCATAGTCACTTTGATAACCTTGTGGGGAATTTTTTTCTTTAAATATCACTGTATTTTTCAGTTTGTGAACTGGTCCTTTTAAAGCCTGCTCTTTCTTGTAATCTTAACAAGTAAACTCTTTTTCTTTTTCTGGGTACTTTGTCCCTGAGTCATCCTCACAAGAACAATCCATGAAACAGCATTCAAAATCAGTTTCTAATCACCATGGGGAGTAGTATATTACTGAGTGGTTTGTCTGTCTGATATTCTCCCCTTGGAATGAGTTCTTTTTCTAGAAGATGTCTGAATTCTTCATCTTTACAATAGACTTCTGGTGGGTTCCTTTCCCTCAATTTAAATTTAAATTCTTCTTCTATTGGTTCTAACCCTCTGACATAGATGACACAGTTAGCTAGTTTTTGATTCTTATTTAGAAGTGATTGAATGTGGCAAGTTTATCTTCCCAAAACATCTGCAATATTTTCAGTTCTACATACCCTTTTAGAATTTGCCACTCTAACATCAAGAGGTGCAATATATTTCCCAACCTGTTGAACCTAAGCATAACTTTGTGACTGTCTCAGCAAACAGAATGGAGCAGAAGGTCTGACTTCCATAAATGGTAATGAACTTTCTGCCTGGATTTCTCTCCTGGAACTCAGTCACCATATTATGAGGAAGTTCTGGCTACATGCTGGCATTCCAGCCAAAAGTCCCAGCTGACAGCCAGCATTAACCATTGTATGTGAGAGTGAAAGAGTCTTTAGATGATTCAAGCTCCCAGCATCTGCTCTCAGCAACTGCTCCATGAGCAGAGCTGATGCTTACCAGGGGCACAGGAAAGCAGAGTCTGGCTGTAGCCACTGGCTTCTGTGAAGTAGCCCTAGTCTCAAAAGCAGAGAAAAGTCAAAGCTGTACTGGAAAAGCTTCCTCTCTCATGCTCTCCCCGCCCCTTGTAGCCCTCCATCCTCAGACACCCTTTCCACTTGTGCCAGCTCCATACAGACTTCAGCCTCTCTACGGGTTTCATGTTCAGTTTCATTTCTCATTTCCTGAACTCTCCATTTCTCTCCCATCTATAGATTCCTAGGGGTTGATTTTAATGTGAAGAGACTGCAGTCCATGCTAGTTCACTATCTTAACAACAGATATATAAGAAGTACAGGGAAGACAAACATTTGCTTATCTACCAGATATTTATTGCACTTTGGATTTCTCTTCGTAGTTGACCAATGTTCCAAATATTGTCTTGACAAGATAAAGCTGGAGAGAGTGTGCATTCAGACAGATTCATGGGACCATCTTGGCTAATGCCAGTTTAAGGAGGGTCTCTGGTTTGGATAACATTAATGTCCAAGATGTCCTCTGCCCATTGATCACCACTGGAACTTAGTACACTCATCAGACAAAGGCTTGGGTCAACCTGAGTTTGCACTTCTCAGCTCCAACTGTATGTAAACAGAACTCTATCATTGGCAGTTTATAAACAAAGAAACCAAACCACAACTCAGATCAACTAGTGACAAATTCGTTACCCACCCAAACATTTCAAATCATTTCCTGCTTCATTCAGAATACACTGCAGAGTTCTGGCAGCAGGGCTCAGCTATGTTTCCCAATGCTGTTCTAGTTTCCAGTGTGTCATCCATTCCTTAGGTCTGCCTTCTCCATAGCTTTGGGAGGAAAGCTGCCAGTCTTTTACTTCAGCAAAACACCTCTCATACAAAACTGCCTTGTCTTAATGAGAAAAAAAAAAAAAAAAACTGCTATTGGTTTGCAAAGTGAAAGTGACTCAGTTGTTTCCAACTCTTTGCAACACCATGGACTATACAGTCCATGGAATTCTCCAGGCCAGAATACTGGAGTGGGTAGCCTTTCCTTTCTCCAGGGGATCTTCCCAACACTGCATTACAGGTGGATTCTTTACCAGCTGAGCCACCAAAAAAGCCCAAGAATATGGAGTGAGTAGCCTATTCCTTCTCCAGCAGATCTTCCTGACTCAGAAATTGAACTGGGGTCTCCTGCATTGCAGGCAGATTCTTTACCAGCTAGCTACCAGGGAAAGCCCACCTGTTTACAGTTGGCTTACAGTTTACAGTTAGTTTGTAAACTAGTGCCCAAACACAGAGGGGAGGGAGAAACCAAAGAAAGAGGCAGACCACTCCAGATTGGAAGTGGTAGTTTTAATAAGTGAAGTCACTCAGTCGTGTCTGACTCTTTGTGCCCCATGGACTAAGAAGCCTGGTAGGCTACAGTCCATGGGATTTTCCAGGCAAGAGTACTGGAGTGGGTTGCTATTTCCTTCTCCAGGGGATCTTCCCGACCCCAGGGCAGACATTCACCCTCTGGGCCACCAGGGAAGCCCAAAGGGAACTTACATATGAGGCTTGATTTGTGTGACCACAAGACATGTAGATCTCTACCCCCACTCACCAGAATCTTAAAGGTTTACATAGAGACCTTAACTGGGTTCAGTCATACATTCAGCCAGATGGTCTCGACAACAAATCTCAACAAGTCTCTCAAGGACACAGCTCCATGTGTGGGTCTGGTGGGCAGAAGGTACATTGCAAGCGTAAGGGCAGGGGTAAGAGTGAGGAGGCTCCAACTCCCTGGGCTCAACTCAAGAGCGAACCAGCAGTAACATCCGCTTGATGCTCTCCCCCAACACTTTTTCTATGAGCTCTGTGGTACCTTCATACTGAAATCAAGCAGGACTTTGTGGGGCTCCTGGGCACAAAAGACTTTCTGTGTCCCTCATTTCTTGTTAGCAGGATATAGGCTTCATTCAGCCCCCAAGACATTTCCTGAGTTCCAACAGAGCAGGTTGAAACAGCTGCTAGTTAGGGAAGGGAAGGGAAGGGAAGGGAAGTGATACAGAGACAAGGGAGGAACAGTCAAGAAACAGTAGTGCAACCTGGAGGCAGAGTCCTGGTTCCCCCTCAGGGATTCACATAACAGTATCTTTGAGTTGTCTGGCAGACCCTGAAATCCCCATCAAATGGGAGAAGTTAACTGGATGCTTCCCACAAGCACAGAAATCCAAGACAGTTAGAATCAGGAGGTGGATGATAGTAATTCCCAACAACCTCAAAACCAGACAATCAGAAGAATGTCCAGAATTTGATCACATCCTCCTCTTTGAACCATTGCTATAAAACTCCTCACTACCCTCTCCAGGTCAGGTCAGCTCAGTTCAGTCACTCAGTCTTGTCCAACTCTTTGCGACCCCATGAATTGCACCAGCCAGGCCTCCCTGTCCATCACAAACTCCCGGAGTTTACCCAAAATCATGTCCATCGAGTCAGTGATGCCATCCAGCCATCTCATCCTCTGTCATCCCCTTCTCCTCCTGCCCCCAATGCCTCCCAGCATCAGAGTCTTTTCCAATGAGTCAACCCTTTGCATGAGGTAGCCAAAGTATTGAGTTTCAGCCTCAGCATCAGTCCTTCCAATGAACACCCAGGACTGATCTTTAGGATGGACTGGTTGGATCTCCTTGCAGTCCAAAGGGCTCTCAATGGTCTTCTCCAACACCACAGTTCAAAAGCATCAATTCTTCAGCACTCAGCTTTCTTCACAGTCCAACTCTCTCATCCATACATGACCATTGGAAAAACCATAGCCTTGACTAGACGGACCTTTGTTGGCAAAGTAATGTCTCTGCTTTTTAATATGCTCTCCAGGTTAGGACACACAATTTTGAGGGTATTAGCCCATTGTCAGCACACAGTTAACTTCTGGCTGGTGCAGATTTTATTATCTGTAAAACAACTCAAGAATATGGCTCAGGATATTATCTATCTATTATCAACCTAGACAGCATATTAAAAAGCAGACATATTACTTTGCCACAAAGATCTGTTTAGTCAAGGCCCACATCAGAGGTCAGTGGCGGCTGGGAGGAGCTACCCTGCGTCTGAGGTCAGGGGTGGCAGCTGGGAGGAGACACCCCACTTCCGAGGTCAGGGCGGCGGCCTGGAGGAGCTACCCCATGTCCGAGGCCAGTGGGGGCAAGGAAGAGACACCCCACGTCTGAGGTCTAGGGCGGCCGGGAGAAGCCACCTCGCCCCCAAGGCCGGGAGTGGCAGCTGAGAGGAGCCACCCACGCCCGAGGCCAGGACCGGCGGCCAGGAGGAGCAACCAGAGGAGTGGTGGCTGGGCAGGCACAGGAGGGCCTAGAGGAGTTATCCTACCTTGAAGGTCAGGAACGGTGGCGGTAAGGAGATACCCCTCGTCCAAGGTAAGGTGCAGTGGCTGTGCTTTGTAAAGCCAGAAAGAAAAACACCAATAGAGTATACTAACACATATATATGGAATTTAGCAAGATGGTAACGATAACCCTGTATGAGAGACAGCAAAAGAGACACAGATGTATAGAACAGTCTTTTGGACTTTGTGGGAGAGGGCGAGGGTGGGATGATTTGGAAGAATGGCATTGAAACATGCATAATATCATATGTGAAATGAATCGCCAGTCCAGGTTTAATGCATGATGCTGGATGCTCGGGGCTGGTGATCTGGGATGACCCAGAGGGATGGTATGGGGAGGGAGGTGGAAGAGGGGTTCAGGATGGGGAACACCTGTACACCCATGGTGGATTCATGTTGATGTATGGCAAAACCAATACAATACTGTAAAGTAATTAGCCTCCAATTAAAATAAATTTATATTTTTAAAAAGTGATGTCTTGTTTATACTGTTAAATAGAATCTGTAGGGAAAAAATATTCCATAATCTCCCTTAGTAAGTTCTAACATTTCCAAACTTTAGAATTGAGAATTCCTATAATATTCACTTTGGATCTCTCCTGCTGAAATCTTAGTCTACTGCCAGTAGTTGTAGAGGAAATGAGGAATAGTTGTTCAGTAAGGATAGAATGGAAATCCCACTAACTCATCTTTAAAAGGGACTTGGGCTTGAGATTGCCATCTCTATTTTTTTCTGTGCCAAACTTCATCAAGAAAAGCAAAAAGTAGTGCAATATATGTGTGAACAAATTAAACACAGATGAACAGGCCTAGAAGGTAAATATTTGGCTAGTCAGGCCATATTCCCACAGAATTCAGCATGTATTCTACTATATAGAGGCCTATAACAGAGTGCCTTGGCTTACCTAGGATGTTAAATTTTGAAAAAAATGAAGGAGATTTGAAATTAAGCAGTGGCAGAAGGAGCCCTATGAGGTAAAAGGGCACTGTCTTGGACTTATTCCACCACTTTTCAAACTGTTGGAGTTCTGAGTCACTGGCGTAGAATATCATAGAGCTGTTGTCAGGATGGCCACTGCTCCTGGCACTTGGACAAATCACTGCAACAAGGAAGCAACAGATCAGAGGAGGCAACAAAGAAGAACAATGAGACTTACATTTGCTCTACCAACCTTAAGTTTTACCATGAATATTAAGTTTCTCCTTTTTGGGAAAAAAAATAGAGGGTTATATTTAGATATATGTGGAGTCTTTTCAAATTTTTAAATTATTTATTTAAAAACTTTGAAGTATAGTTGATTTATAATGTTGTGTTAGTTTCAGGTATACAACATAGTGATTCAGATATTATTTTTCAGATTCTTTTCCACTATAGGTTATTACAAGAGATTGAATATACTTTTCTGTGCTATATAGTAGGTCCTTGTGGTTTATCCATTTTATATGAGTTATAATCAGAAAACTTTTACCTATCAATAATTAAAGGTAGAATGTTAGAAAATTTTGAGGTATAGCCTTGATTTCTACTTTCTACTGGAAACTATAAAATTATTCTACCAACTATCCTTCTGTCCCACTGCCAGAGAGAAAATATCAAGTTGGATGACATTTAATCTTATTATTACTATCATATAAGACACATCATTCAAGGTAATTGTTCATTTTGCTAATAACCCACACAAAGTCCAGAGAACAGGTTTCTTCTAACAATAAGCAAAATTGATGGGTTTGGAATAAAAAGCGGACACCACTGAAACATTGCCATGGTACTGCCACAATCTAATAATTGCTTATAGCTTAAGAATCTTGAATCCCAGCAATCCAGAGTAACTGTCCTGGAGTTTCTCAGGCCTTAGAGCAGCTGAAAGCCCAGATGATATCCAGAGAACTGGGAAGTGAATAAATGTAGTTTTCCTAACACTGATCTACAAGTGGCAGTTTCTTCTGTTTGCAGAGAGAATACAAATCATTCTCACTGTGCTTCTAAGTTCATAATAGTACTTTTGCTAATAATCAGCTCTTTGTAAAGAATGTTTAATGCTGTAAAAAAATGCTGAGCAAAAAAAAAAAAAAAATGCTGAGCAACAATTTTATTCTCTATCTGTTATTTGGCACGCCACAAAGCCAAACAGTTTTCTTAGCCAGTACTTTTAACCTGCATTTTTTTCCTTCTATGCTCCGGACAAAAGTAAATTAACTTGAATTTTTCCTGTGCTAATCAACTAGAGTGGTAAAGAACACAGGTTATGGAGGTAAACTGATTGAATAGAGTCTTCACTCTGTCACTCTACACACAAGTCACTAAGTTCTCTGTGCCTTGGGAAGCCCAAGAATACTGAAATGGGTAGCCTATCCCTTTTCTGGGGGACTGTCCCAATTCAGAAATCGAACCAGGGACTCCTGCACTGCAAGCAGATTCTTTATCAGCTGAGCTACCAGGGAAGTGCTATAGAAAATGAAGAGAACAGTACTACTTTATGAAGTTGCTGTAAAACATTTAGAACAATGCACACAGTAAGTATCCAATAATGTCTGCTGTAATTTCTAATATTTACTGAAATGGATTGCTTGATACTCTATTCAATACTTTGTTTAAAATAAACCAAAGAATCAAGAAGTGCTACTATCAACATAAGATATCACTATGCAAAGTAAACTGACTTTGCTGATAATGCTCTCCAAATTATTAGTGTAATTCTAATATTCATGAACTCAACAATGAACTGACTCTCTACTCAAGAGATCCTACTAAACAATAATACACTAGTTTCATCAATTGATATCAGAGTAGCTACAGTAAATGAATTTCAATTTTAAAACCAGTATGTTTCTTGGGCTTTTGAAAATTCTGAGGTAAGGAACAGGGTTCAAGAGGTATGTGTTTGAATTATATGAATACATTTTAGTATAATTAATGAAAAGTATTGTGTGTGTATGTCCATTCACAGAAATAATGCTGGTACTTCACTCATTTTCTAGCGTTAACAAATGACAGGTTAATTAATTTAATTAAGGGGTAAAGTAAGACACTGAACAGCAAACATTGGCATTATACTTCACAAGAGAAACTCTTGTCTGTCCATTATATCCCAGAGCCTAGAACAGTTTCTGACACATAATAGATTTAATAAATATGCAGTGAATGAATTGTCCTCTTAGTGATCAATGTGTACCTCCATCAAAATATCAATTCAGTATCTCTGAAACCTAAACACATAAAAGCTTTAGGTGATGTCAGTTATGCTGTTACTCAGGTTATATTAGCTTTTCTATTCATTTTTCCTATGACTGCCATACTGAATAAACACATAGGCTATGAACATTTATTATTATTTAATTCTCTTTATTTAATGTATTTATTTGGCTGCACTAGGTCTTAGTTGCAGCATATGGGATCTTAGTTCCCTGCCCAGGGATCAAATCCAGGCCCCCTGCACAGAGAACATGGAGTCTTAGCCACTGGACCACCAGGGAAGTCCTCAAATGTTTATTTTTAATAAATTAATTAAAATAAACTTTTCTAAGAAATTGATTTTTTTGGGGGGGAATCTTCAATTTATTTTTCCATATTTCCTAGCCTTGGTTCATTATTAGGAAATTTAGGAAACAATTTATATATCTTAAATATTACTAACTAAAATGATCAATGTTTAAATTAACAAGCTGAGAACAAAGGTCCTAGACTTCTAAAACAATCAGCAGTGATAGAGGTACTTGAAAATATTTATTGATCATAAGCAAATATGGATACTGTGGATGAGAGCTATAATTGTGAACTGTATAACATGAACTAAATATTGTTTAGCTTACATTAACACAAACTTTTGTGGAGCTGTTCTTTTTTTTACCTTATTGGTTGTAACAATTTAACAGTGGCTTAGTTAACCTAATGATTTTATGCTGGTCATATACCTAAAATAAAGTTATAGGTTCTACCTTTTATCTTTTTGAAAAAAGGTGATGAATAAAGAAACAAGGCAAACTTTCAACTCCAAACTACTTACCAGGGTTGCTATCGTTGGTACTCGGTATAGAGTCTGTGTCATTAATGTGATGAATAAAATCTAAAAATTATGAGGAAAGCATAATTTAATACTGAGTGGAAGATATTAAATCAATCACCCTCTAAACTTTTTTATCTATAAAAATCTTTTAAGATCTAATCCGTGGTAATATTATTTAATACACAGAACAAAGACTACTTCATTATTAACATAACTTCACCTTCTTCAGCTTTCTCTGCTTTATAGGAATGATGTCATTGGTGTCACAGTCTCATGGTGGAAAATTTTTATGAGTGAAGGTTTTAAAAACAAAACAAAAAAACCACCCAGAAGGCTGAAGTTAAAAGTCCTGGAATAAAGATAATGTGCACAATTTCTTATCCTATACTCACACTGATTTATGTAAGTATTTATATAGTAAAGTTCTAAAACCTGCAAAAGGTGGAAAGCTACTACTCAAGACACCTGAATTTATCTGAACAAATCACTTAAAGTTTTGACAAAATATAGAACAGCTTTTATAAAGTGAAAGCTATATAGTAATTATTGATCACAGGTACCACTAAGTTTTACTAAAAGTAGCAGCAAAATAAAAAGCTAATGCAGATACCTGGGCATTCATATCATTCTATAGTAAATGAGAGAATGGGTAAAAATATGTTCTTTATTTGCCTGAGGGAATTTACTTTATTCTGTTTGATGTTAGTCTTTCATAACCTTAGTAAGCATTAAAGAAAGTGATGTAAAACTTAAATAAGATGATAAAAAAAAGCTAGATTAGATTTTAAGGTCATAAAGTAAGTTATATATGTGAATTATTCATCTCCATTATATGTGTCTCAAGATAGAATAAAAGAAGTAATCTATGCTTAGGTTTTTATAATGTCTCCATGGGTTATTAGTGATTCAAGATAGGAAGTTATGGATCTTTACATAATTACATAATTCCTGATGCCAAAGATTTAGTAAGGCTAGTAAAAACCCTGACACCAAGTATACTAGGTTGAATAGAATTCTCCCAAATCCATGTCCACCAGGAAACATAGAATGGACTTATTTGGAAATAGAGTCTGTGTAGTCATAATCAAGCTAAGGTTAGGTTGTACTGGATTAGGGTACACCCTAAATTCAATGATGGGTGTCTTTAACAAGAACAGGAGATTTTTGGACATAGAGACACTGGGGGAAGATGGCCATGTGAAAGCAGAGGGTGAAGCTGGAGAAATATTACTAAAGTCAAGGAATGCCAAGGACTGGTAGCAGTTGATCATCAGAAACTAGGAAGAAAGAGGAAGGGTTCCTCCCTAAAGGCTTCAAAGGCCCTAGAGACACTTTGATTTCAGACTTCTAGTTTCTAGGACTGTGAGAGAATAAATTTCTCTTATTTTAAGCCAGTTATGGTCATCTGTTGTTATTTCGTTGCCAAGGAAGTCAAGAAATACCTGGAGTAATAGGCAAATTTGGCCTTGGAGTACAAAATGAAGCAGGGCAAAGGATAATAGAGTTTTGCCAAGAGAACACACTGGTCATGGCAAACACCCTCCTCCAACAACACAAGACGACTCTACACATGGACATCACCAGATGGCCAATACTGAAATTGGATTATACTTTGCAGCCAAACATGGAGATGCTCTATACAGTCAGCAAAAACAAGACCGGGAACTGACTGTGGCTCAGATCATGAACTCCTTATTGCCAAATTCAGACTTAAATTGAGAAAGTAGGGAAAACCACTAGACCATTCAGGTATGACCTAAATCAAATTCCTTACAATTATACAGTGGAAGTGAGAAATAGATTTAAGGGACTAGATCTGATAGACAGAGTGCCTGATGAACTATGGACGGAGGCTTGTGACATCATACAGGAGACAGGGATCAAGATTATCCCAAGAAAAAGAAATGCAAAACAGCAAAATGGTTAGCAGAGGAGGCCTTACAAATAGCCGTGAAAAGAAGAGAAGTGAAAAGCAAAGGAGAAAAGGAAGATATACCCATTTGAATGCAGAGTTCCAAAGAATAGCAAGGAGTGATAAGAAGGTCTTCATCAGTGATCAGTGCAAACAAATAGAAAAAAAAAAACAAACAACAGAATGAGAAAGACTAGAGATGTCTTCAAGAAAATTAGAGATACCAAGGGAACATTTCATGCAAAGATGGGCTCAATAAAGGACAGAAATGGTATGGACCTAACAGAAGCAGAGGATATTAAGAAGAGGTTGCAAGAATACACAGAAGAACTGCACAAAAAAGATCTTCATGACTCAGATAATCATGATGGTGTGATCACTCATCTAGAGCCAGACATCCTGGAATGTGAAGTCAAATGGGCCTTAGAAAGCATCACTAGGAACAAAGCTAGTGGAGGTGATGGAATTCCAGTTGAGTTATTTCAAATCCTAACAGATGATGCTATGAAAGTGCTACACTCAATATGCCAGCAAATTTCGAAAACTCAGCAGTGGCCACAGGACTGGAAAGGTCAGTTTTCATTCCAATCCCAAAGAAAGGCAATGCCAAAGAATGCTCAAACTACCGCACAATTGCACTCATCTCACATGCTAGCAAAGTAATGCTCAAAATTCTCCAAGCCAAGCTTCAGCAGTATGTGAACTGTGAACTTCCAGATGTTCAAGGTGGTTTTAGAAAAGGCAGAGGAACCAGATATCCAATTGCCAACATCCGCTGGATCATCAAAAAAAGCAAGAGAGTTCCAGAAAAACATCTATTTCTGCTTTATTGACAATGCAAAACCTTTGACTGTGTGGATCACAATAAACTGCGGAAAGTTCTTCAAGAGATGGGAATACCAGACCACCTGACCTGCCTCTGGAGAAATCTGTATGCAGGTCAGGAAGCAATAGTTAGAACTGGACATGGAACCACAGACTGGTTCCAAATAGGAAAAGGAGTACGTCAAGGCTGTATATTGTCACCCT
This sequence comes from Aepyceros melampus, assembly GCA_006408695.1. Classification (NCBI taxonomy): domain Eukaryota; kingdom Metazoa; phylum Chordata; class Mammalia; order Artiodactyla; family Bovidae; genus Aepyceros; species Aepyceros melampus. Next base: position 301,173 of record SJXQ01012958.1, on the reverse strand, counting down.
GCTTGTTTAACTTATATGCCGAGTACATCATGAGAAATGCTGGGCTGGATGAAGCACAAGCTGGAATCAGATTGCCGGGAAAAATATCAATAACCTCAGATATGCAGATGACACCACCCTTATGGCAGAAAGTGAAGAAGAACTAAAGAGTCTCTTGATGAAAGTGAAAGAGGAGAGTGAAAAAGTTTGCTTAAAGCTCAACATTCAGGAAACTAAGATCGTGGCATCCGGTCCCAGCATTTCATGGCAAATAGATGGGGAAACAGTGGCTGACTTTATTTTTTGGGGCTCCAAAATCACTGCAGATGGTGACTGCAGCCATGAAATTAAAAGACACTTACTCCTTGGAAGGAAAGCCATGACCAACCTAGACAGCATATTAAAAAGCAGAGACATTATTTTGCCAACAAAGGTCCATCTAGTCAAGACTATGGTTTCTCCAGTAGTCATGTATGGATGTGAGAGTTGGACTATAAAGAAAGCTGAGTGCCAAAGAATTGATGCTTTTGAACTGTGGTGTTTTAGAAGACTCTTGAGAGTCTCTTGGACTGCAAGGAGATCAAACCAGTCCATCCTAAAGCAGATCAGTCCTGAGTGTTCATTGGAAGGACTGATGTTGAAGCTGAAACTCTAATACTTTGGCTACCTGATGTCAAGAACTGACTCATTTGAAAAGACCCTGATGCTGGAAAAGATTGAAGGCAGGAGGAGAAGGGGACAACGGAGGATGAGATGGTTGGATGGCATCACTGACTCAATGGACATGAGTTTGAGTAAACTCTGGGGCTTGGTGATGGACTGGGAGGCCTAGTGTGCTGCAGTCCATGGGGATGCAAAGAGTCGGACATGACTGAGTGACTGAACTGAAGTCATGTGTGCCTCTTTTGCAACATAATGGACTGTCAGCCGCCAGCTTTCACTGTCCATGGTCATTGTCCAAGCAAAAATACTGGAGGGGTACCATGCCCTACTCCAGGGTATTTTCCTGACTCACGGATCGAACCCACATTTCTTATGTCTCCTGAATTGGCAGATAGGTTCTTTACCAGTGTCACCTGGGAAGTCCTATATATGTTTCAATGTATATATATAAATATAGATGTATGCATATATATATGAATCATTCAAAAAATAATGAGAAAGAAGTTTTCATATTCATGAATGACGCAACTATCTAAATAGAAAATCCAAGTGAATTTACAAAATTATAAGCAATAAGAATTCAACACATTTGTGAGATTCAAGATAAATATTAAAAAATGAACTAGGTTCTCTTTTAATGGCAACAAATAATCTGAATTTTTTTATAATTAAAAAATACATCACTACTTTCTGGGAAGATGGAAATGTTTCATGAAGGAGGTGTGAGTTACATGGATGTATCCATTTGTCAAAATTATATGGCCAAGATGTGTATATTTTAATGAATGCAAATTCCATATAAAAAATATAATAGTATTTATTATGATATAATAATATTATTATATATACTATTATATATAATAACTATATTAGTTGAGGTGGAGAGTGAGTATAGGTTGAGATCATGTTTTCTAAATGGATACCATTACTTAAGCAAGAAAAAAAATTCATTCCTAGGAGATGGAAACAATGCTTAAAACATCTTTTGGAACTTAGAAATATTTTATGTTAATTAGAGAATTTGAAGGAATACATTCACCCAAAAATAAGGTTTTGGAAATTAACATACATTTTATATTTGTGATCAACATAGAAACCATAGAAAACAAACTGAATCAAGTATATCTCCTAGAATCATAAATATTACTTTTTACTTCTTTAATTCCAAGTCCAGAATTTAAGACTGAAACCAAAACAGTAAGTAGTTATTATATTTGAAAATAATTATGCTAAAGCATATGATCAGACACTTACTAAAAATAAATTTTCCAGTATTAAAAAGAAAATTAGACATAAGCACCCAATACACTATCATTGCTCCAATGAGAGATACCAAGGAGAAAAGAAGACTTGACCACTGCCCAAAGGAGCCAAAATAATATCTGCAGACATCTGGATACTCCCAGGTAGTGGTATCCACTGATGCTAGATAAAATATAAAAGGGGAAAATAAAATTAGATGTCAATTATTATTCCATATTCATAATTTATGTTCTCTAAATTGATCCAAAATATTTAGCAAAAGATTATGGGTATTTCACCACCAGGCATTAGACCATCTTATGAAATAACAGTAATTAAAACATTAGATACGGCAGACTATCACAACATTGTAAATCAACTATATGTCAATAAAAAAACAAAAACAAAACAAAAAATTATAGAACAAACATATAAGAAGAACTGTAGGCCAATGAAATAGTACAGATAATCTGAGACGTGGTAGTGGCAATGGTTAATCACTAAGTTGTGTCCGACTCCTGCGAACCCTTGGACAGAGAAGCCTGGCAGGCTACAGTCCAGGGGATTCTCCAGCCAAGAACACTGGAGTGGGTTGCCAATTTCCTTCTCCAGGGGATCTTCCCAACCCAGGAATCGAACTCAGATCTCCTGCATTGTAGGTAGGTTCTGAGAAGTAGATTAAGGTAACTAATAACAGCAAGTGATAAACCAAGGCTAGAAAAAAATCATCAATCTGGGATAGAAGACAATATCCAATATTTGGCATACTTAATATAGAGAATCATTTTCTTGGGTCATAATTTATATAACATGCCAATTAAAATTTCAGACAATGAGGGAAGTGGGGAAGGGCAATAGAGGAGTGAAAGATTAAGAGGAATGATCTATTATATATAAAATAAGCTACAAGGATCTACTGTATAACATGAGGAATATAGAAAATGTTTTATAATAACTATAAATGAAACATAATCTTTAAACATTGTGAATCACGGTATTGTACACCTGCAACATTTAATATTGTACACGGACTATACTTCAATTAAAAATTTCAATAATTAAGTTAAAGAATTTAAAAAATAACTAAAAATGTACATGACAATATAAAAATAGAAAATGAAAGATTTTCCTTTTCTATCAACTGAAGAAATAGAAACTACAATGGAAAAGATAGCCAGATATAAACAAACTAATATGATACAAAAGCCATTTCAAATACTGAATACGAGAGAAACTAACAAGACACAATAAGGGTTAACTGCCTACTTCATATAAAGAATTTAGGAGATCTATAAGAGCACCAAGGGGCTTGTGGATAAATGGGAAAGGGATATGAGGAAATAATACAATTAAGAAAAACATACCACTGCTTAGTAGAGACCAAAAAACTGGAGGCAGAGCCTGGTTTGTTGATTCTCATTTGCTGAGACTGACTGAAATAATGCACATCTATTTAGGTCCTAAACTACTTTAAAACAATCTAAAAAGGTATATCCCTGATCTAGAATTTATAGAAATGAGTGGACATGCTGGTACAACTTTGAGAATTGATTATAAAGGACTCATTGCTCACATTTACAATTTTCACTTTTAGGAGATGCCAATATTTAGATCTTTTGGTAGGGATAGGTCAAAACGAGTCACAATTAACTGATAAGAATCATAAAATTCTCAATTTAGTTCTGGCAAATATCTTATTTTTAAAATATGACTTTTTAAATTATTCTTCTGAGGAAATTAGCACCAAAGTAAATGCATTCTGCAAAGAACAAGCCTCTCAGAATTTCAAAGGAAGCCACTAAATTTATTACCGTATCAGTTCTGCCAAATGCTATGAATTACGAGAAATAAACCTTTAGGCAGAAAATAGTTAACACATTTGTGAAATGTGTGCTATCACACATCAGTGATCCACCTCAACATCAATTCTTATTAATATCCACATCATTCATTTATTTTTACAATGGTAAATTCTTACATATCATAGATCTTGATTTCACTACTCTGTAGCAGCAATAAAGTGTTAGAAGGCCCATCAGCATGATGACACACATTCCAGTAGTAAACCCAGCCTGTTTAAAAAAATAAAAATATAGAACATATATCATGTCAGAATAAATTAATATGCAACCAAATTGTTACCCTAAACAATTATCATAAAAATCTGACAGCTAATGTAAAACTAAATATAATAATCTATTTCTTTAATAATTTTATGTAGACTTATTAAAACTTGTAAAACTTACAATACAAAGAGAAAAAAATTCTAATAAAAGTGTGCTGAAAATTATATTACCTGTTTTATGCCCCAAGGAATACTTAATATAGATGTTCCCAGCATGGTATTCCAAATCATAAAACTGAAAGCAGAGTAATAGTAGTAAAACATAAAGTTTGACTCTTCAAATATTTTAATTAAGACAAAAATTTAAATAATCAGTAATTTTTATTTACACATAATTTAAGTTATGCTCCAAAAAGTAGTTTAACTCACATGGTTACTAAACTGGTGTTTTTACCATATCCTTCAGTGTAACATTGAAGTTTATAAGCAGAACCCAATGGACTATACACATAGCACTCTTCTGGAGCTGGAACTACATGATCTGGGGCAATCTGGTAAAAAAAAAAAAGTAAAGAAATGTTAGAACCAGTAGATATTCAACACAGGATATTTTCTATACAATAAAGTACCTAACTATAGGCGCATTTCCAACTATCAGGAACAAACAAACAGTGTGGACCCCTGATTAAAACATAAACATTACTTTTTAAATATAGTAAGATCTAAAGGAGTAAGAGTTTAAATACTATAAATAATAAACTGTTCATCTCAAATGAGAATGAATTCTTAGAATATGCAATCGTCAAAGTATTTTTCTCTTAACTTTTAAGAGATAGGAGGAAGAAGAGCCACAAAGACTAAAATTAAGTAATTCTGGATGGAAGGGATTGGGCTTTAAGTGAGGAGAATTTTAAGATTCCAGTGTCATTGAATTCCTATGTGAATGTGGTTTTAGAGAAGAGGTAGGTTGGGAACTCAAACTATAAGAAATTGAGGATTCAAAAGAAGGGAAAGAAAAGAATAAAAAACATAGACTATTCTTTTAAATTGGAGAAGGCAATGGCACCCTACTCCAGTACTCTTGCCAGGAGAATCTCATGGATGGAGGAGCCTAGTGGGCTGCAGTCCATGGGGTCGCAAAGAGTCGGACACGGCTGAGCAACTCCACTTTCACGCATTGGAGAAGGAAATGGCAACCCACTCCAGTGTTCTTGCCTGGAGAATCCCAGGATGGGGTGAGGAGCCTGATGGGCTGCCATCTATGGGGTCACACAGGGTCGGACACGACTGAAGCGACTTAGCAGCAGCAGCAGCATTCTTTTAAATGCTTTGGTAGTAGAAGAAAAAGGTAAGCTAAAGTGGCCACCTCATGCAAAGAGCTGACTCACTGGAAAAGACTGATGCTGGAAGGGATTGGGGGCAGGAGGAGAAGGGGATGACAGAGGATGAGATGGCTGGATGGCATCACTGACTCAATGGATGTGAGTCTGAGTGAACTCCGGGAGTTGGTGATGGACAGGGAGGCCTGGCGTGCTGCGATTCATGGGGTCGCAAAGAGTTGGACATAACTGAGTAACTGAACTGAACTGAAAGTAGCTTAAGGTAAAGGCAAGACAAAGATTCTTAAAGACAGGAGATGTAAACAGTAGGGATGGAACCAATAGAGAGAGGTTGAAAACACACAGGAAAAGAATGACTAAATATGTATATATTTCTTATACACATAGCTCCCACTTGACCCTGACACATTTCTTTCTACTTCCTTATTCTGGGAGTTAAAAGAAATACGGTTTCTTGATGGAATTCTGACCATCTCACTGAGTACTGTCCTTTGAGAATATGTAGTCCTTACATATAATATTAAAGATGTAAGAACTGATTGGTATAAAGCGAGAATCTTTTGTATCAGTACTTCCTACATAAATCTACAACTATGTGCTAGGTACAATGCTAGGTTTAGGGTTCAAGAAAAAATAATACATGGCTCCTAACTTCAAGAAGTTTAAATTTCAGTAAGAAATAAGGCTATAAGAATAAAAATTAAGTGTTCAATTCTGGAACACAGAAATGACAACAATAATAACAACAATAATGGGGACCGGAATAGTTGGGAAAGATCTCAGGAAAGTGACAGAATATTAGGCTTCAGTAGGTAGACAGGATACGAACTGGTGCAAAAAGAAAGAATATCAAATCTTTCTCTTTTTATGCATACAATTTTTGGTGTCTTGTGGGAAAAGAATGTCTTGAAGCCATGCCTGTGGCTTTGTAAAAAAAGCATATATAGAAATAGGTCTGCTGCCTTCTCTTTACCCTCAGTCCTCTAGGCTCTGAGCTCTGCTGTCTTCTACTATGGAGTAAAAGAAAAAAGGGGCAGGACCATGTCTGTATCAGGCAGGAGATAAACTAAGGTATTTACCAAAGCAAGTTCAGAAAAAGTGAAAATCTGAAGTTATCAGGGATAGGATTAAAAAGCTAGAGGATAAGAAATTATTAGGAGATATAGAAAAACTGGGAGACTGGATCCCACACTCTGTCGGTGGGTCTAGGACAGTGCTTTTCAAACTTGAATATTTCTGTGATTCACACAGAAAATTTGTTAAAATACAGATTTTGATTCAGTAGATCTGGACTAAGGGCTGAGTGTCTGCCTTTTTAACATGCTCTCAGTGATGCTGGCCTGTGCAGGCCACACATTTATTAGCAAGCATCTGGGAGATGTTGGCAGTCAAATGATTTACTACCCTTCTCCAATTCAGAATAAAAATATTAAGGTAAGTGGGGAAATTTTCAGAAATAAAAAGTTATAACTCTGCAAAGACCTGACACCTGTGGTTTCATATTTCTCTTCTTTTAAAAATCTTTTGAGGAAAATAATTTCGGGATTCTCAGAAAATGAGCATGGATGTATACACACAATCATTAAAAATGGTCATATATTAATTTTAGATCACTGTTTATACACTTTGATTAACTAGACTCATCTCATTGTCAGTTAAAAGGGATTCAACTTGGTGTACAGTGCTGACAATTTCCAGGCAAACAACATACACTCAGACTTAGACTGGCTCAGCTGGTATCTCTGAAGTTTGCTTCTGAGAATACTAGACCTGGATTACTTCTACTTCCCAGAGGGCTTAGATAATTCTGATATGGCACTAAGACTTTACCCTAACTACTGACGTAAAGACCTAGAGTAAGAAAAAGCGAAAAAATTGGGGGAAACAAATGATCCCACCCAGAATATTTTGAAAGTCCTTACTTTACGCAAAAGATATCTTAGGAATTCACAAGGCCTAATATGAGATATCTGTGCTCAAGTGACTAGCTCAGTCCTTGCCCCTTATAAACATGTAGAATGTTGAATTCCCTTCTCCCTTTTTATTATTACCTAGAAAAATCATTTTTTTCTCAGAATGTTTCATTCTTCTTTAAACTTTCAAATTTCTGAACATCTCACACGTGGTAATTCTTATAAGCATGAAATTACTTATATAGTTTTGAACCTAAGATAATAATACAGATTTAATAAGAAGATCTAGCCTTCAATCTGATTTTTTACAGTCTCTTCCTATGGGCAGTTTTTATATTTTAAATGATTCAAAAACAAAAGCAGAAAAGAATATGCGACAGTAGGTGGACTGCAAAGCTTAAAATCGTTAATATCTGCTCTTTGACTCTTGTTTTTAATCTATAATCTGTATATTATATATATAAAATATGTGTATAAATTTCAGTTTCTCATTCCTGTAGAAAATTTCTCAAAACATTTTCCCCTTATAGCTACAAACTTAAAAATTGAATAGACCAAGCACAACTTATTATTGGTTTTATTAATCAATGACATAAACTACTTCAACAGTTCCTCCTTCTCAAAGATTTTAGGATTATGGATTAGCAGAATTCAATCTAACGAATCTCTAGGCTGTTGTAAACACAGAGATTGTTTCAAATTTCTCTATGCCAGGCTAATAAGAATGAACTAGTCTGACATGTAAGATGTATTAATTAGTATCTTTGACTTTCCATGATGCCATCCTTGGAATATGGCCAGCAAAAAGTTCAACCACTGGGAGTTGCCCTGACTTATGTTCACTGTTCATTTCAACTTAACCTTAGACAATTAGCAATGCTTTGCCCCTTACCAGTGCCCTGTCTGCAGGAGCGGTGAGCCGGCTGTAGTAATGAATCCTCTTGTTCATGGCAGAGGCATGGTCGCTAACCCTCTGAATGACATCATTCACACTGACGATGTTTGTGGGCTCTATATAGAAAGGCCTAGAGAAGGGAATATAACTTGACAAAGAACGTTCAGGCAGAAATTCTGGAAGTCAGCCATTGAAGAAAATGACTTCTTGTCCTCCATTAGAAATGGGATGTACCAAGGCAAGGCATTCACTTCTCACTTTTGGTGGGAAAAGAAAATGTCACAAAAGAAGTATTATCCAATCTACAGAATAAAGCTTTTGTTTCATAAAGTTCTCACTTTAAACACACTTCTTTAAACTTAAGGAATTTAGCAACAGAAGAGACATAACAGAAAGAGCTTCAATCAGTTATCAAAAAGAAATATAGCAGATATTAGTTTTCAACAATGAAACTAGGCACAGCTTTGAATATCCTCTGAAAAATGTTTGGCATTGAATCAGAGAGATTAAAGACAAAAACATTCCTCTATTAAAGAGTCTCTACTTCTTTATGGGCCAAAATTACTTCTATGATAAACACAATTCCTATTTCTTGGTTCATGTACTAAGGATTAGTGATCTCAACCAACTTATGAAACTTATCCAAAGTACTATCAAATGGAACATCAAGACACTATTTTGTCTCATTCTACTTTTCTTAGATTTCAGTAACATACCATTACATTACTATTTATATGCAATGCTTTCTCCTCATAACTGTGTCCCAATCAACCATAGACTCTGGTTTTCAGTCATCATGTTCAGTCATTAACCCATTCAGTTCCTTACTGAAACTCCCTCCATTTGCTTGCTCTCCAGCAATAAACTACTTTAAATGGAAAGATCTGCAGGGGTGCATGAAATGACAGTATTCCTCAGATCCCTTGAAGTTACAAATGAACTGTCTCCCAAACTGTATATAATTTGCTATTTCAGATTGTACACAGATCCAAAATAATAAAGGGGAAAAAAAGCCAAGAGATTTATCACTGGTTCCCAGTAAGTCTTCCTCATTTATAGTTCTGAAATAAGCTTAAAATTTCTTAAAGTATGGTAACCATTTTTGGAGACACTGTTAATCTAATCTTGCGGGAAGCACTTGAAAAACCAAGTGACTGGAATTTTAGTTTTGCAGTTTTTCCAAATAACTCTGTAATATTAGAGAAGTTAAATTTAGCCTAGTCTCTTTAGTTAGCATACAGTATCTTTGAATCTTTTATTTATTATTTACTCTCCACCATAGCACCTAAATATGGTGGGTACCTTCTAGTTCAATTCAAAAAACATCTAAGAGCATTTCCTAGAGCAAATAAGTAGATATAGAGATGAATATGATATATTATCTATAGTAAGCATATATTTGCTAAATGAAATCAGTGATGTCAATAAATCTCAAGGGGATACACTGAAAACAAAAGAGTCAGAGGCCAAATAAACTATCCCTACTTATAAATTTGGTAGCCTGAGATAATCACCACTCTTTTGAAGGCATTAGGTGTTCTAAATAATTTACATCTCTACTGTAGCACTCAGTAGTATTAAAAAAAGCAATATAAAAACATATATGTCTGGGAGACAGTGAGGAGTCACATTCTACAGGACATTCCCTTCTTGTTTTGTAAGAATGATATCCCACAAAATTAAAAGCAAACTACAGCTTTAATGCCAAAATAAAGCAGAGCTTTAAGCTAATCAATGATAACTAACAGAGACTAATAAGTATGACATTGATAGAAAGACATGAGGATGTTCTACTCGTAGCTTATTACTCTGAAAATTCAATGGTATTAATATTGAATATCAAGCACTAAGTTGGCTCGAAGGCCTGTTGAAAAGTAGTCCAGGAAGTGTTCCAATTTCTTGCCTCCTGGCCTCTTACAGAAGTGTTAACTGTACCAGTTTAGTTGGCTTGCGTACTCAGAGAGCAGAATGACTCTGAAAGTTTTTCTTTTTCAACAGTTTTCATCAAGATGCTGAATGCCTGTTCAAACAAATATTTTGGAATCTTTTCAATGCAGATTCTCTTTAAAAATATACAACTCAGCATATTTTAACTGAATTATTAGAAACATATGCTAAAGCTTCAACTGAGAAAGCAAAAAATATGAATTATGTTTCTAAATTGAACTTTTGTTGGATTTGAAAACACTTTAAAGTTGAAACTATACAGAGAATATTCAGAATAAAACATGTTTTGAAACTTTTTCTTTTGAACACAGTTTCACATGAATGCTCCCTATCAATGGTACTTCTCATTTGAAACGCAGCTCAACTGTGTCACACTGGAAAGAAATTATAATATTTCATGCACAAGTTATGTTTATCTCACCTTAAAAATATTTATGGTCATGCTACAGAAAAAAAATGCTTTTAACATTCAGCAAAATTTTAAAAATATTTAAAAATGTGACTCAGAACCCTGTATTTTCATTTAATACACTTATAAACAAAGAAACCTTATTTCTACCTAACACCTTTTCTAGGTTCCACTCCTTAAATTCCTTAGAAATTTTTGGCTTTTAAATCTGTCTCCACCCTTCTACTGACCAGTTACGCTTCTCTGAAATTTACTAACAATTCCATGACTCTTAAGAAGGTTCATTCTCAAAATGAAGACTCTTGATTTAAAACTACTTCTTTATTCACATCTCTATGGAAGATGAAACTCTCAAACACCTACCAAATTGGAACTGTTTGTTAGAAAATGAAAAGAGAATCAAGTATTCACAAAATACCCATGCAAATAAACATTCAAAATAATGAATCCACTGTACTTGTTTCTACCTGTTTGGTAAAACACTGTGTCTACTGGGCAGCTTTGCATAAAGAAGACAGAAAAGAAGTTAATCAAGCCATTGTGCCTAGATATTTACTGCTACGAGAAAAATATTGGTGATTTCTGGCTTGCGGACACATTTCTTGCTTCCTCTGATACCTAAGTAACATTCTCTTTCACAAAAACCCTGCCCTATGCTCCAACTTTACTCAATGTCTCCTATTAGGGAAATTAAAATGGACGAAGTCTTGTTCAGACTTCAGAAGCAGGAAAGCAGGCCACTGACCTGCTTCTGACCTGCCTGGGTACTGCTTGGATTTCATGCCTGCCTTGCAAGCACAGCAAGTCAGGCAGCACTTTAGATTAAGAGAGCAGGTTTTGAAATTCTTGAGCCCCTGAGGTCTGGCCAACACCCTGGGGTCTAGCAAAATTCTGTGACTCCCGAGGTGAAACAAGCAGCATTGTAAAAGTTAAAAAAAGAGCTGCATTTTTGTGTCTGGAATTATAAGTGGGAGCCCTTGAAACTGCAATCTGAGTTCTCACTCGTGGTTGGATGCACTGCCTGGGACCTTTTCCCAGTTGGGACTCCAGATTGCTGTTAATGAGGGACTTCCCAACACTGTTTAAGTCTGGAGGTTGGTTGGCCTAATTTGGAGCTGTATATGCTTCTACTTTTCTCTATTGTTTCTATTTCTCTTCTTTTAATGACTGTATGTCGAAATTAAGTCAAATAACCCCCTATTAACTATTGAAATCGTGTGTGATGAGTGGTTTCTTTGTTAACAAATCCTTTGAACCTAAAAGGAAAGTAAAATTTTTGGCAAAACATCTCCAAAGGTTGAGCCTATATAAGCTCTTCTCTTTTTATTAGGGTTAATTACTTTATTGGTTCTCTAGTTTATGAAATATTGTTTAAGAGCCAACAAAGTATTAAGTACTGTGTTAAATGATCAACAGGACATAGAGCATCAAGGATCATAGTCTACTGGAGAAGATAGGTGAGTAAGCAATTCCAGTTCAGAGAGGAAAAATAGAAAAAGAGAGAAAGTGATTATGAGCAATAATAGGAGCAAAAAGGTTGTGTGATGTTGGGTACGTGCAGAGTACATAGAAGGGGAAACTAAATCATGTCTGGCAGACCACAAGAAAACTATTGTTGAAGTGAATCTGAAAAGATAGAAAGGAGTTGATCAAGGATGAGGAAAAGAAAAAAATTGTGCTTTAAAAATGGAAAAGTATGTAGAAAGAACCCAGAAAGGGAGCAGGATAAATGTTTTAAAACTACAAGTGATAAGAAGAGAAGTAGTAAGAGATGAGGGAAACCTGGGTTAGTACCTGGAGGACTTCACATGCCAATAGACATAATCCTAAAGGGACAAGTTCTCAGTCTTCTTAGTTGATTCCTTCTCAAACCCCTAATCTTAAATGTCAGGGTAATCCAGAGTTTAATCCATTTTCTCTTCTCTATCTATACTCAGTCTCTTGATGGACTCATTTAGTTCCATAACTTCAAATGTAATGTGCGTGCTGATTGCACTCCAACTATTATCTCCAGCCTGAACTCCCGATTCACATATCATAACTGCTCTCTGCTACCCCTCTCCCACCCTACCTCTAGGATTTGTGTACCACACTAACCCCAGTACCTTCCTCACCATTCCTGACACACTGAAAGCATGTATCTACTTTAGGACCTTCATTACTACTTTAAACAAAGGCTCTGAAGGCCTTTCTCCTAAATATTTTCATGGCTTGCTTCTTTACTTCTTTCAAGTCCTTCCTCAAGGTCCCTTTCTCAATGAGACATTTGGTTATCCTTGTCACCCTACCTAAAATTTCAACCTCTCTTCTCTTTCCCTGTCATTTCTTATACACCGTCTCTGCTTTTCTGCCTTACATTTTCTCTCTAGCATTTATACTATCTAGCATAATATGTACTTTTTATTTACTACTGACTACCTCTAGTAAATAAAAGCTTCATGAGAGCAGGGATTTTTGTCAATTTGGTCACTACTCTATTCCCAGGCAGTACCTGGCATATCATAGGAGCCCAATAAAATACAGTGAATATATGCATTTTGAAATCACTTTAGAAATATAGAAGTTGGAAAAAATACTACAAAGATTTCCCATATACACTTCATGCAGGTAAACCCCTAATGATGACATCTTATATAACCACAGTATGATCATCAAAACCTATATTGCTTTTATAATCAGAAAAAAAGTTAATCAAAAATCATGAAGATAATGTTTTTAACTTTTCTTTAGTTAAAAAATTTTTTTAATAAATACCTAGGGGAGAAATGATGGAGGGAATAATCAAAGTATCAAAAGCTATAAAAAATAAGAAGCAGCAACCTAAAAGAAAATCACTTTAGTATGGTATCCTCAAGCAAATTAGACTTTTCAGGGTTAGAGAATGATTGTGTCAAATGATTGGACTACTGCTAAGTCAAACGAGATGAGGACTAGTCTATGAAATGACCACTGGTAACCTGCATGTGAGCAGTTTTGGCAGAGTAGTTAGAGCAAAATCCTGAATGAACTGGGTTCAAGAGAAAAATTTGGTATGGTGAGTACAAATAATCCTTGCAAGGAGTTTTCTGTAAAGAGGAATGAGGGCAATGAAGTGGTAGCTGAAGAGGTAAGTATAAATACTATAGGAAAATGCTTTAAAAGCATAAAAAACATTAAAATCACCTATAATCCCACAACTGGTTATCATTAATAACATTTTACCAACTTCCATCTCATGGAAAAAATATAATGACACAGTATAATATGTTCATCAGAATGGTGAAAATTTAACAATCTCACAATATCAAGTACTATTAGGAGGTAGAACAATGGAAACTCTACCGGGAATATAAGCTGGTATAACTCCTGTGAAAAACAGTCTGGCACTATCTAGTGAAGTTGAATATGAAAGTGAAAGTGAAGCCGCTCAGTCGTGTCCGACTCTTTGTGACCCCGTGGACTGTAGCCCACCAGGATCCTCCGTCCATGGGATTCTCCAGGCAAGAATACTGGAGTGGGTTGCCATTTCCTTCTCCAGGGGATCTTCCTGACTCAGGGATCGGATCCAGGTCTCCCGCATTGCAGGCAGATTCTTTAACCTCTGAGCCACCTGGGAAGCTGAAGTTGAATATACATATACACTGCTACCCATCAAATTTACCCCCAGCGATATATCCTAGAAGGGTTCTTGTATATATATATATTCCAGGAGACACAAACAATAATGTCATTCTTTGTAAAAGTCCCACAATGGAAATATCCCAAATGTTTAAAAGTAGAATGACTAAATAAACTGCAGATAACTATAGAATAAAATGCTAGAAACTACTGGCAATGAAAGTAGTTATGTACCACTTGGATGAAAACTATAATGCTCAACAAAAGTCACAAAAGAATATACACAGTAGGATCCCATTTACATGAGATGCAAAAACAGGTAAAATGAATTCAGTATTTAGGGATACACAGACAATAAATGATAAAGAAAAGCAGGAAAATGATCACATAGACGTCATGAGAGTGACTACATATAGGGAGGCAGAGGGATGTGTTTGGTGAAAGACACACACCTTCAAAATAGCTTCAAAACAGTGCCGTGCAGCTACTTTCTAGACTTCGCTGTTGGTTGGATGGGTGTGGGCTTTATGAATTTTTAAATTGTATATACGCACCATACACTTTTCTGTACACTGTATATAACATATGATAAAAAAACTTTAAAAACAGATCTTAAAGTAATATATTCTTTCAAAATTCATTAATGAGATCAAGAGGGACCCCAAAACTCTTGTGTACCATACAGAAATTTGCTGGTTATCTTGTGGCAAAATATCTTAAAGATTTGTTAAACTTAAGTATGAATTAGCTACCTTTTTTCTGTAACAAGACAATTGTTCCAAATTTGTTGACCTCTTCTATGATGACTTATGGCTGTCAACAGTATGCTATATAGGTACCCAGAAGGTATCAAAAACTAAAATAACTCCCCACATACCTAATCTGTCTCCCTTCAAAGTAAAGATATTGTAACAATGACTGAGAAAGAAGTTGCTTTTTGAAAATTAATTTATTGCCATTCTGAGTGACATTTGGGATTCTGGTTCCCTGACCAGGGATCGAACCTGTGTACCCCGTATTGAAATTTTGGAGTTTTAACCACTGGTCTGTCAGTGAAGTCCCTGAAAAAGCAGTTGCTTTTTAAAAAACTCACATTATACAGAAAATATTCTGATAATGGATGTTTAAAAATGTTTCCATTTACATGATTTTATTGTTGAAAATAATGTCTGTCACCAATAAAACTCAAAACTGTAATTTTATAGACATGGATTAAAATTTTTCTAATGTTTAAGAACTTCCAAAGAATGTAAACAGTCTTTGAACATGTTATTAACCACACAAAAAAATCAAAGTAAAAATTGTAATAATGAAGCAAATGACACCACCAGTATCTAAGTATTTATTTATATAATACTAAGTATTAATACTAATATCTTCACTAAAAAGTATTCAGAGTATAAAATGGCTAAAAGTCAGTGACATTAAACACTCAATTTATTTCAAACATGAAAATTTACATTTTGCATAAAACAGTATAAAATAATTCCAATAATTCCAATGCAAGATCTCAGTGTATCTCAAGATTCTTTCTCCTTTGTATCCTTCTCATCAGAGTACCTTCCAAATGGATACCCCTGAAGTATTTAGCTCCGCTCTAATGTACTTTCAGACCAGTGAGGTAGCTCCTCCATTCTGGCCAAGAAGCTACTGGCTTGTAAGAGTTTTGATTTTAATTCCAGTTAACCTGAGAAGGATGATTCTGTTAATTTCTCCTTCCCCTCAGGAAAGAGATTAGCTGCTTTCTGAAGTCTCTCTAAACCAGTGTATTTTTTTTTTTAATTTTTTTTGGAGAGGAGAGGTGGGAGGATAGGCTGGAGAGAGAATCCAGAAAGGTGAACAATGCTACTGGTTGTTTCCAAGTTAACAGTATTAAACCAATAAAAATAGGAGTATTTGGGGCTTTAAAAATATTAATAAAAAGGAATACCAGAATACACAAACTAGCACAGCAGTCACTAAATGTGATTGAGTCATATTGAGAAGGATAAAAATTTACCAGGCAAATTTCAACAAAAACTTCCATATATTATTGTAGGATGAGCAGAAATGAATTTCAAATTATCTTGAATTACTATTGTGGCAAGGTGTTATAAGATTTTCAAAAATAATAAAGCATATTCTATTATTATTGTTAATATTATAAAGTAAAAATAAAAGTTTTAATGTACTGTTAAATAAAATTTAAAGTTAATTCTACTGGGATTCCCTGATAGCTCAGTTGGTAAAGAATCTGCCTGCAATGCAGGAGACCCCGGTTTGATTCCTGGGTTGAGAAGATCCACTGGAGAAGGGATAGGCTACCCACTCCAGTATCCTGGGCTTCTCTTGTGGCTCACCTGGTAAAGAATCTGCCTGCAATGCAGAAGACTGAGTTCAATCGCTGGGTTGGGAAGATCCCCTGGAGAAGGGAACGGCTACCTACTCCGTATTCGGGCCTGGAGAATTCCATGGACTGTATATTCATGGGGTCACAAAGAGTCAGATACAACTGAGTGACTTTCACTTCTTCAAAGTTAATTCTATCAAGATCATTACATAATTTTTAAATTTCTATTTTTGTATTTTATAATATACATAATACAGAAGTACACATACAAAAAAAATGAAACAAAAAGAAAAAAAAGAAGTACATATATACATATATAAATATATACAGTTCCAATTTTTCAGCTTATTTTTTTTAAACTGATAGATGGTATGATGAAAAAAGTAAATGCTGATAAACACCTGGCTGAAGGTTATGGGTTCTTTATTTTAAAATTCTAGGCTGTTACTTAGCCACAAGTAAAAATCTTCCTTAATGACACATGGACAAAGAACTTGACCTGAATATTAATTCTCAGGACTATACAGTTCAATTAAATACAGATGCTGCTAAGAATAAATTTACACATTCTTTCAGTGCAATTCATGCTTTCAAATTTTGGTTTTTAAAAACCCATAAATTGTTTTAATTCGACTGTGCTGAAAACAAACAACCTCTTCTTTCATGGCTACAAAATGATAAATAACATAAATGTAAGTTTTTTTTTGTTTGTTTTGATTTTAGCATCAGCACTGGAATGAGGCCAAAAGAATTATATAAATAAACATCAGGAACTTTCAACAAAGTTAAGATGCTAGAAGCACCTGTAAGTATATACAAACATAACACCACCACCACCACCCCCTCCTATTTTCTACCTAGAAAAAGCAGTTCCAACACAACACCATGAGTGACATTCTACAAAGTAAGATAAGGAATGTGGGAAAAATTCCCAAGAGGGCACACTCTCCAAGCAGTTCTTCCTTTCACTCATTTTATCAGAATGCCAAAATAAGTCCCAAATTGTCTCAATTTCTTTAACTGCAATAAAGTAAGAGTATTATTAATTTTTGGAAGAAAAGAATTGTCTTAATTATAAATTATAACTAAGATATACTTAATTATATACTTAGTTATAATTATTTATATTAATTATAAATAAGTAATAATATAAATTATAGATATTATAGGCTTCAACCCTCAATGTCACACCAATTATTACTCTCCTTCTTACAAAAATCTACCAAAAGAATTTCTGGAAGAGAAATGAAATTTCTAGTTTCAAAGCCTAATTACTCCCCATTAAAAAAGAAAAAAAGCAGGGGAAAAGAAAATTGCCAGGCCAGCATTTTAACTAAAATTTCCTCAAAAGCTGGAAATGTAATGAAATACTTCAGTAAGTATATATATTGAGACAAGTCTTATTTTTGATATATACTTATGATTCTTCAGATGAACACTAGAATTGCTTTCTTCATTACCTTAATTGTTACCTAGAGATTGAAAACACAAAATATTCATCTACTCTTTAAACAGATTACCAGAGAAAAAGAGCCTTGCTCTTATTCCTCTCCCATAACTTAAGAAAGGAATACTAAGGAGATCAACCCAGTCAATTCTAAAAGAAATCAACCCTGAATATTCATTGGAAGGACTGATGCTGAAGCTCCAATACTTGGGCCACCTGATGCAAAGAGCCGACTCATTGGAAAAGACCCTGATGCTGAGAAAGATTGAAGGCAGAAGGAGAAGAAGGCAACAGATGATGAGATGGTTGGAAGGCATCCCCGACTCAATGGACATGAATTTAAACAAACTCCAGGACATAGTGAAGGACAGGGAAGCCTGGTGTACTACAGTTCATGGGGTCCCAAAGAGTCGGACACAACTTAGCAAATGAACAACAACAACTACTACTTATCAGGCTTTAGAAATCTTTATCATGACCCTCAAGAAAGGTAAATGGGGGACTTCCCTGGGGATCCAGTGGCTAAGGGCTGCATGCTCCCAATGCAGGGGGTTTGATCTCTGATCAGGGAACTACATGTGTGGGATCCCACACACTTGCAACTAGAAGTTTGGATGCCACAACTGAAGATCTTGCACATTCAACTAAAACCTGGTGGAGCCAAATAAGATAAAAAAAAAAGGTAAAGCAGCTAAGAGAACTTCTGCTTTGCTACTAGAAAGAAAGACACTAGCAACAAACGGTCTACACAAACTGGCCTTCAACCCAAATGGCAAACACTGCAGTAGCCGGACCAGAATCCATTGTTGGTTGTATGCCATGTTATTTAGCAAACCACTCCCAAAATAACCGAACAGTCTGATAAAAGGCAGCAGTCCAAGATGAATTCTGCTGCCAACTGGCTCTTATCAACTAATTTCACATATAGGAAAGTTTTATAAACAATTTAGTGAATAAGAAAATAAACAGTGCTAGAAAGGGGATTCTGACACAGGAACTTCCACGCATAGATGGTAGAAGTATAAAGTTGCACAGCCTTTCTAGATAACAATTTAGCTATATAGTAATATATAAAAAAACCTTAATTGTGCTTTACATCATTTTATTCTAATAATTATACTTTTGAGACTCTGCTAGAAGAAATCAAAATATGGTATAAATATGGCATGTAGAAAGCTGCTAAGCAAAGCATTATTTAAAATAATTAAAATTGTGAACAGCTTAATAGTTAAACACTTAAATTATGATATATTTAAGTAATATGCATTTATATAAAATGATATTTAGAAATAATTCTTAATATGGAAAAATGATTATAGCTTTTGGGGCATTTCAATAATCCTTAAGGATAATTTTTATTGTAAAACTTTTTACAATTCCTTGAAATCTGGTACTTTCCCCTTACTTATCATTCTTAGCCTCAGTCATAATCCCTAGAATTTATGGCAGCTAAAACCCTTAGATGACCTTGCCAAAGAACTCTAGATTTGCAGCAGAGGCCTGAGGTTCAGGGAGAGGCTGGAAATTGTTTTATTATCCAAAAGGCTCTTTTGATTAGAACAACTATTAGAAGCAACTGTGAGGGTGGAGAGAAATTAAGGTGAGTGGATCTTACTTTTTTAACTTCTCCAGAAGCAAGGCAAGAGGTATCCTAGGGGTGCAGCAACAGAAGTACCAGTCCCTACAGTTGCTTACACCTAAGTTAGTCCCTCCTTGCAGACCAGAGGTTGGTAGTTATAGCCAGACAGGACAAGTCTGGCCCATGGTCTGTTTTTATCAATAAAGTTTTATCAGAACACAGCAAGGCCCATGCAGTTACGTGTTGTCTATGGCTTGTTTTCATTCCACAATGGCAAAACTGAGTGCATATGCCCATAAACCCTAAAATATTTACTATCTGGCCCCTTACAGAAAAAAAGTTTGCTGACTTCTGCACTTGACCAATGAATGTTCTTAAAGAAATGCCTGCACAGAAACCTCCAAAGCACCTGTCCATTAGTACCACAGAAGACCTCATTCTACTCTTTGCTGAACTTATCCAGACCTTATAGCATAGTTGTTTGCTGGGATATGATCCCATGGATTCTTGGTAATGCTGGATCAGGATGGGGTTAAATCAATACTTTTTTCTAATTAAAAATGAGTACTGAGTTGAAAAAACATATATGTGTGTGTGTACATGTGTGTGTGTTTATATACACATATGTGTGTTTACAGACATATATTATTATATATACATATATAATATACATATATACAAATACATATAAAATATTTATAACCTCTTTTACCTTTGCTGAGTGTCTATCTCCTTCCTCAGAGTGTGTAGCACCAAAAGGAGCTTAGTGAATGTTTACTGACAAAAGGAAGGGATAGAAGAACAAAAGAAAGGGAGGAAGAAAGTAGAGAGCAAGGGACAGAAGCAGAGAAGGAGAAAAAACAGGTCGGTAGGCAGACAACTAAGGAATATTTTGCAGAAATAACAACAGCATGTAATAAAAATTTTAATTGAAAAAGTGAAAAAAATTAAAACTGTATATAGCATATGATCTCATTAAAAAAAATCATTGAAAAGGATAGGAGAAAATATACTAAAATGCTTTAACAACACTTGTCTTTGTGTGATGGGTATATGTTTCTTTATGCTTTTGTCTTTTTCCAAAACCTTCTCTATACAAGAATAAACAAAATCTACTCTTAGAGAAAAAAGATAAATCTATCATCCTATAGAAGTACAGTTGATTTAAACACTGTTTGTAAGAAAATGGGTTTTTCATTTTGTATATACTATTTTTATCCTAAATTATAGGAATAATATATTTTCTGGATAAGCTTTTTTCTTTTTTTTTTTTTATAAAAGTAGTACACTGTTTATATTAAGGATAATACAAATGTTATGTAACAAAATAAAAATCTCCCATTAGAAATAATCAGTTAACATTCTAGTATATTTTCAGATAAGTATAGACCCACATACATGCACTCTGCACTCAGGTGTGCAGAAACATGAAATTAGTTTTTCTTGCTTTTGAGCTTTACATAAAGTATAATCACACAATGTGTGTTTCCTGTGTAGCTTCTTTTGCCAACATTATCTTTCTGAGGTTCACCCATATTCTTGTTTGCAGCTGTAGATTGTTCATTTTTATAAATGTATAATATTCCATTACAAGAAAATATGATTTATTTAACCATAGCGGTATGGTGGGTATCCAGGTTGTTTCCAGTTTGGCACTCTTATGAATAACTTATAATCTATGTTTTTGTACATGTCTCTTGGTGAAATGTTTCCATTGATTACAAATAGTGTATACTAAATGCTAGCAGATAATTACAAACTCTCTTGCAAAGTGATTATACTAATTTGCACTTACTCTAGTAAATATATATAGTAAGTGCATAATCGTTCCTACTCTACATCCTTGCCTTGATTTGTTTTCATCATTGACTGATTTCTTACGTTAGGTTACTGTTTTCTGTCTTTTGGTCCCAGATTTTCCATCTGGGCCCTTTTTTTATTCAGCAAACATTTTCTATGAATTTGGTTCTTTTTTATATTTTTAGCCAATGCCAAAATTCTCACTCTTATTTCAGTTTCCTTGAACATATTAAACATAGTCTTTAAAAGTCTGTTTCTGATAACTTCATCATCTGGATCATCTGTCAGTCTTTATTAAATATTAAAGTCTCTAATTTCTAATCATTTGGTTTATTTTCTCTGCCTAGCTATTTCTAAGTACCTGGCATTGTACTTAATGGAATTTTAGTATACAGAAAATAGTATAAATAAATTGAAGCCTTAGAATAATATTATTTTCTTTAGAAAGGATGTACATTTGCTTTGGGGAGCCAATTTAAGACACTTAGCAGACCTAGATTACCTTAATTCAATTTTAGGAACTGAGATGAATAAAAGTTGAGCTACAGTCTCTGAAAGAAGGCCATTCTATTTCCAGTTCATTCATATTTCTAGGCTTTTCAACTTGAAGTTTGCACGGGGTCTGCCTACTTTTAGTAAGCACTGAATTCCAATTTTTCTCCCTGTAGCCTTGTAAAGCTGTCAAAAGCTCTGTCAATTTAATAGCTTCTCAGCTAATAAACTTAAACTTTCTGGCAGATGCTCTTGAGGAAATGCCGCACTTCCTTTTCTTGGTGCCCTCCTTCTTCGAGATCTAGATCCTACTGTTCTTGTCTTATCAGTTCTCCTATGTCTGTAGGCACATTAAAAGAATTGGGTGGGGGTTAAGTTTTACTAGTTATTCTCGGCAGTTGTTTGGTCCAAATTCCTTAGTCTGCCCTTGTCATAAGCAAAAATCTCCTTTGCCCTCTTTAATTAAAAAAAAAGTAACAGATTAACAAGACTTCCTTGGCAGTCTGTCTAGTAGGTCTAGTAGCTAAGACTCCACATTTCCATTGCAGGGAGCATGGGTTCGATAACTGGCTGGGAACTAAGATCCCACATGCTGCATGATGTGGCCAAAGAATTTTAAAATAAATAAAATAAAAATATTTTATTAAAAATGATAGATTAAAATATTAATTCACATACCATAAAATTTACCCATTTAAATGTGTGATTCAATAGCTTTTAGAACATTCATGGAGTTGTCCCTCAAGCACCAAAACCAATTTTTTGTTTTTTGGCTATGCCAGGTAGAATGTGGGATCTTAACTCCCATTTGGGGTACCACTTGTGCCCCCTGCAGTGGAAGTGTGGAGTCTTAATACTGGATTGCCAGGGAAGTCCTACCATAATCAACTTTAGAACTTTTCATCACTCCAAAAAGAAGTTCCATTATTCCCTCTCACGAGCATCTGCAACCATTAATCTGCTTTCTGTCTCTATTGCCTTTACCTAATTTAGACAGTTCATATAAATTGAATCATATATGTCTTTTTTTGTGTGGCTTCTTTTATATAACATGTTTTCAAGGTTCATACATATTGTAGCATATATTGACACTTTAATCCTTTTTATGGTCAAATAATATTATGTTGTATGGATATACTACATTTGGATTATACATATATCAACTGGTGGATGTTTGGATTGCTTCTATTATAAATGTTATGGACATTTCTTTATATTTGTTTGGACATATGTTTCAATTCTCTTGAATATATACCTAGGTGTAGAATTGTTAAGTCAAATGATAATCCTATACTTAACATTTCTAGGAATTATCACACTGTTTTCAAAAGTGGCTATACCAGTTGCAAAATAAGTCATGGGTATGAAGTGAACGGTATGGGAAACAAAGTCAGTGTAGTATCTCTGTATGGTGACAGATCATAACTAAGCTTACTGAAGTGATCATTTTAAAATGCACAGAAATGTCAAATCACTATGCTGTATAAGAGGAACAAACTGTGTTACAGGTCAATTATACTTCAAAAACAAACAAATTCATAGATATAAAGACTGAACAGAAATAAAGTGTATGCAAGACAGCAAAAAAGACCCAGATGTATAGAACAGACTTTTGGACTCTGAGGGAGAGGGAGAGGGTGGGATGATTTGGGAGAATGGCACTGAAACATGTATACTATCATATAAGAAATGAATCGCCAGTCTATGTTCAATACAGGATACAGGATGCTTGGGGCTGGTGCATGGGGATGATCCAGAGAGTTGATATGGGGTGGCAGGTGGGGGGGGTTCAGGACTGGGAACTCATGTACACCCAAGACGGATTCATGTCAATGTATGGCAAAACCAATACAGTAAAATAAAATAAGGTAAAAATAAAAATAAAAAAAAAAAAAGAAATAAAGACTCTACGAGAGGCAAGGTGGAGGTGAGGAATGGAAGAAGACAGGCAGTGAAAACATACAAACTTTCAGTTACAAAATAAATACGTACTAGGAATATAATGTACATGGTAAACACAGTTAATACTGCTGTATGTTATATATGAACATTGTTAAGAGAGTAAATCCTAAGAGTTCTCAATATAAGGAAAAATATTTTTTTCTGTTTTTAAATTTTTGTATCTTCATGAGATGATGGATGTATACTAAATTTATTGTGATAATCATTTCATGATGTAAGTCAAGTCATTATGGTGTACAGCTTAAACTTATAAAGTGCTAGATGTCAATTATATCTCAATAAAACTGGAAGCAATAATGAGTGGCTATATCATGTTTCAATTCCACTAGCAATGTTTAAGGATCATGCCTTCTTTTTAAGCAATTATTTTTAACATCCAAATTTACTAGCCGTAATAAAACAGACCAATTATGCCCCAATAATGCTGAAACAAAATAGAAAATATTTACAAAAATTATTCTCTAACTATAATAAGTGAAGTGAAGCTGCTCAGTCGTGTCCGACCCTTTGCGATCCCATGGACCATAGCCTACCAGGCTTCTCCGTCCACGGGATTTTTCAGGCAAGAGTACTGGAGTGGGTTGCCATTTCCTTCTCCAGGGGATCTTCCCGACCAGGGATCGAACCCAGGTCTCCCACATTGTAGGCAGACGCTTTACCCTCTGAGCCAACTATAATAAAGGAGAAACAAAATGAAAGTAACATACTAAAGTAATAACAACTTTAATATATAAGAGCTAGGGCATAACAACACTCAAAGACAGGATGAAGACCAATGGCTACATCAATTTATAATAAATAATCCAGGATTTAAGAGAAGATTAGAAGCCACTCTGTGGAAAAAGTATAATAAAATAAAAAATCAGAGGCATTGGTAGATATAAAAACTAGTGTTAGAATAAATAACAAGTCAGATATGAATCTGATAAAAGAGAAAAACCTTAATTGAAGTAGTGATACATGCCAAGTTAAATTATAAGCTAACTGAAATAGAAAAAATGAGGAAGTGTGATATTCTTGCAAATGAATCAAACTTTTTAAAATAAGTATAGCATCAAAGAATTTTCTATGTCACTTCATAGAAAAGTATTTCTTAGCTTGAAATGTTGAGGCATTCACTTATCTCTTAATATTTAAAAGCACTTAGAAACTATACTTGGGGACAAAGGAATACAGAATAGATTGCAAGATGAAATCTTAAAATAAGAAGCCATAGGAAAATTATACAGTAGACTTTTGGAGACAATTTGAGATTAAGACTAAAACATAACAGGCAAGACAAAGATACATAATCTTAGTATGTTACTTTTATATCAATTCCTTATCTTTGGGCTACAGTCATCCATTAGGATTTTGACAAGATCCCTAAATTTCATGAGCCTCCAATTTAAAATATTTGGTTTTGTCTGTTTGTTAAAAAGAGTTTTAATTTTCTTTAATAAGAAAATTGAATGAGTTTGCAATGGGTTTCATTGCTTTTGCAATAATGATATAATTACTTATGAAAGGAAAAATCCAAATGGAATTGGTATTGCTGAGAGTTTTCTGAAAGGCAGCCAGGAAGCCATTAAGGAAGTATGAGTTATACATGTCTCAGCTGGGATGGAGTCTGACCTTTTGACCTGATAAGCAAGTTATTTAGAACATCTGCCAGAAAGTCAAGATACTTATCAGACCCTTACCCTAAAATAACCAGTAATTTACATCCAGGACACTTATCCTATAACAACTCATGATTCCTTAAGGATATCAGTTCTTTCCAGGCAAGTTTTAACAATCTCATGGCTTTCTGACTTTATAAGCCCCTGACTCTTTTTCTCAGAACACTCTTTCAGGATTACCCAAATCTGTGTCTCCTGAATTATAATTTTAAGAAACTGCCCCGCGCCATAAACTCTTTTATTTGCAGCCCACTACACTTTTTTTTTTGGTTGATACACTAAAATCCTTTTCAACTATTACTTGGGGGTGTTATAACACTAAGTAGAACTGAGTAGACAGAGAAAAATGTCTCTGGCCAACTCTTCATACCCTTTCCTCCCAACAAAACACACTTGATTGACTGGCCCTAACAAGCACCAGTCACACTCCATTATTAGGCTCCCTCTTTCTTCAGATTTGTCCAAATAATGTTCATGAGGGAGGAAGAAAGGGAAGAAAATAAAGAACTAGTTTGCAGGCAAGGGAAGAAACAGAAAATCAGATAAGACAGACAGATCTAGGGAAAGAAATGGAAGCACCTCAGGAAAGCAGATATAAATACAAAAGGATAGTTAAGCAAACAAAGACATCTGGAAAGACTGGCAGAAGTAAAAGAACCTATGAACTGGAGAGAACAAAAAGGTTCCAATGAAACTCGAAATAAGATCCCATTCTAACAAAGTCCATAGTTAGATTTAAAGCATCTCTAAATCCAAGGCCAGGATTGCCCTCTTTAAGCATTAAGCAAAAGGAGTTCCATTGGAGAAAAATAATGGTGGAAAGCAGGGAGAAGAGAGGGGAGAGAAGAAGACTAAAGAGGGAGAAAAAAGAAGAGAGGCAAGAAGAAGGGAGAAAGCAGGAAGGAGAGGGAAGGGGACAAAAGATATAACATACAACCAGCAAATTGGTCCTCAGCTCCAGAGCACTGATACATGGTCAAGGGCCCTGGTCCTGACTATTTAACAAGGACGCCAAGTTCCTCAAAATCCAATTACACAGCTCTGGAAACCAACACTCCTGGAAAAACTGCTTTACTAGATCTGTATAAATCCCCAACTATGAAACAACTGAGCCTCAATAATCAAATAAGCATTTCCAATCACTGTTGTTGGCCTAGGCACGTTAATAGATAAACTCTTTACTTTGTTATGTGCTTGCTCGCTCTTGCTCACTTGCTCTCTCTCGCTCACTTGCTCTCTCTCTCTCTCAGACCACAGATAACAAAAAGAGTCAATTCAGGTTGCTATTTAGTGACAGTATTAATGACAGATGAAAGTGAGGAGGCCAGTTTGCATATGGGCAGACAAATAAACACTTAAAAAAAATAAGGGCCATAAGCATGCTTGGTATCTTTGAAGGGCACCCAGAATACTCTACCTCCACCCCACTGGCTTACCAGAGTACTTGAAATGTTATTAGAAAAATCTAATCCTTAGGTTGTTGCTGCTGCCGCTGCTGCTAAGTCGCTTCAGTCGTGTCCAACTCTGTGCGACCCTGGAGATGGCAGCCCACGAGGCTCTCCCATCCCTGGGATTCTCCAGGCAAGAACACTGGAGTGGGTTGTCATTTCCTTCTCCAGTGCATGAAAGTGATTAGGTTTGGCTTTTATATTTCTCGAATTCTCCTTATTAAAATGCAAATAGTCATGAAAAAGTAATAGACTGGGTCTTTGACACATCAGATTGCTTGCCATCATAACATTAAACAGACAACAGAGCTGGCACCAATAGGAGAGATAAGTATTAGTGAATAAGGGGAGAAAAAAAGTATAAATTACAAAGTATTGTCTAAAGGGAATTTTTGAGTGAATTCCCTGAGAAAAACTGGGCACACAGAGATGAGTAAGAAAGCCCCAGGTCCTGGGAGAAATGGAAGGGGAAACAGAGTTTGAGAAAACTGAAAAAGGGAAGTTCAAATACCAATTTGGTTTCAGGCTGGCTGGGAGGGTCAATTCCCAAAGGTTATAATCCCAGAGCAGCAGCAGAGCATGAAGCAATCCTGAATACCAGCTCTAATATCTGGTTACCAGGAAGTCTGGGAAAAACAGCAAAACAAACTCTTAAGGCCAGTGACTGCCAATGGCATATATCAAATACAGTATAGGAGATTTCTAAACCTCTCTGTCCCTCTACCCACATTCTTTACCCCAAACCAGAAGAAAAACTAATAAGGGAGGGGAGGGGAGGCATGCAGAGAGAAATGTGAATTTGTATAATTTGCAAAAATTCTCCAAATGATCCAAATGCTTGTGACATGTATGATTCCTCTACAGTGACAAGCTCCTTCATCTACTTAAGTCTAACAGATCCCCAGTCCACCAAAATGATAAGCAGGTCCAACACATTTTCAGTCCCAAACATTTCTTAAAATTTTTATGTTTGAACTGGAACATGATTTTGATTGCCACCTAGTGGAAGAGACAGAGTCAACCACAAATTAAACTGAGAATAAGCAATCTAAAAGTATCAAATGTTATTTTTTATATTCTAACAGCTGAAGACAGTTTCCCAAAATGTGGCTATATGAAAGATGATTTTAAGTAGCACAAGGATAAATGCTATTTTAACTCCTTTTATTTACTGCAATGTATACTAGAAAAAAGTAAAAATGATACTTCATCATTTCATAAATATGTGAAGATAAGGCTAAATTAACATTAATTTTTTCAAAGTTAATAAATTAAAAAATACAGTATATCCGAGATTTATGTATATCAAATGAAATAACTCACATTTTAGTAGAAATAACAATATTTTAAGATATTCCTGTTTTTTTCCTCATCAAATAAGTTCCTGAAATTATTTCACAAGAAAATTAGCATTCAATACTGCTAAACTCCTATAAAAACTTGCCTTCCTAAAAACATGCTTACCTAGACAGTTATCCTATGATTGAAAATAGTTGATTCCCTCTTATTTTGGCAAATTTCATTACAGAAAATATACTTCCATTTAATCTAAATGGTTAAATACTCAGAGAACTGTTTGAACTCCTGCCAACCTATTGCAGTGGAATGCACTTTAATGACCTATGTTCTATCGTCACAGTGGTCAATTATTTATCATAGAATTCAGAGGTTTCAAGAAAGTTCTGAGCATTTAATCAGCATTCATTAGTCCTTCTATTCACTGATACTGAAACATACAAGTGAAAATTACAAGATTCATTTCATTATCTTCTCTGATGGTCACTTTAAATGACAATGATACATTTCTCATGTGATAAATTTCATACTGCTCAAGCTGCTAAAAAAGACTAAAAAATTAAGTATCTGGAAAATGGAAACAGGATTATCAAGAATAGTTTAAACCAATCCTCTTTCATTCCTGGATTGGAAACTGCTTAGAGCCTTAACAAAATCAGCATTTTTTTGCCATCATCATATTAAACAGACAATAGAGCCGTGCACGAATAGGATAGATAAGTAATAGTGAATAAGGGGAGGAAGAAAAAGCATAATTTACAAAGCATTGTCTAGAGGGGATTTTTGAGTGAATTCCCTGAGAAAAACTGGCACACAGAGATGAGTAAGAAAGTCCTAGGTCTTGGGAGAAATGGAAGAGGAAACAGAGTTTGAGAAAACTGAAAAACAGAAGTTCAAGGAATAGGTGGTGGTGTTGAATAGTTGGGTATTTACCTAACAGTAACTGCCACATGTCCACCTAAAGCACTCAGTTTCTTTCTGAGGAGACAACACTCTTACAGTCTCCTGTTTACTCCCCTGGACTCATTTATATATATTTGTATTATATATAACTTGTTAATGTCTCTACCCAAATGGCAGTATACTATATACACTGACTGCTCTGCATTTCACTTTGTTCATTTAACAAAATAAGCTGAAGACTTGTTCCATTTTGATATGTAATAAAGTCACTTCCTTCTTTTTAATGGGTGAAAAATATTCCATTGTATCAAGGCACCATAATTTATCCAGTCCTATAAGAAAAGACATTTTTGTTGTTTTTGATCTTTTGCTATTATAAAGAAATAGTACATCAAACAACTCTGTACATATACTATTTGACATTGCAAATTAATGTTTAGAAGTGAAACTGCTGGGCCATGTAAACTTTGGCATTGGTTGCTGGCATTTTTCTTGGTGAGGGGCAGATCACATTAATTTTGTGGGTTAAAATTTAAAGAGCATGACACTGTATTTTAGAGTCTTCCCTACTAAGAACAGAATATCCCTTTTTGTTACATATAATATCTTATTAACTCTAAAATACACACTTAGTCCTTTCTAAAATATGGATGCATCTAATAATCCAGGACATCTTTTAATCACTGTCAGCCAGGTAGCAGTCATGAAAGTAACTGCTCCCGGTGGCATAACAGGTCATTGCGGTCATTTCAATGATCAAACCATTTAGAGACCATTCACTTTTCACTTTCATGCGTTGGAGAAGGAAATGGCAACCTACTCCAGTGTTCTTGCCTGGAGAATCCCAGGGATGGGGGAGCCTGGTGAGCTGCCGTCTATGGGGTCGCATAGAGTTGGACATGACTGAAGCGACTTAGCAGCAGCAGCAAGGAATAAATATGAGCCATAGTATTGTTAGAAAGCTTTCTGTGACACCTTCTGGTAAGATCAGGCAAGTACAAGCATCAAAACTAAAACGTGTCAGAGATTTGGAAGAAAATTCTTTCAAGAAATACTACACTATCAATGCTCTTAATGGTAATAAGGACAATTTTGTGTGAGCAGGAAAAAATAATGATTTTTGATGACTGCAAGTCAAAAAGTGATTCAGAAGAATCAGACTATGTGAAGAATCAGATTTGTAATATCTTAACCGATATATTTTGTTTATATTTTTGATTTTATAATCACACTAGAATCCTAGTAAGTACAAAAATAAAATTCTAAGTTCTAAGAAATTGTTGCATCAGAGGTATGGGCAGCAGTTTATGTTAGTTTTATATTAAAAAAAAAAAAAAGAACAACCAAAATCAGTACATCTTTTAATCAGCTTCTCAGATTTGAATAAACACTGTGCTATTATTTTAATATTTTAGAGTTTCTCTCATATAGATTTTGCACATTCTTAAGGCTATTCCTATGTATTTTATCTTTTCCTTCATTATATTTTCTTATTAGAATGCTATTGATTTTGGCGTATTTTGTAAACAACCATCTTACTGAACTGTTTTTTTAATAAATTGTTATTATAAATTACATTTATAATAATTTTTCAGTGGATTCTTTTGGATTGTCAAGGTAAGGAATGAAATAAATTTTAAACTCTAATTATCTTAAACTATCTGCTGGAATTTAAACTCAAAGAAGGTAAAGATTATGAATTATTTTTACTGTCCTAATCCCAGCACTTCCCATACTTGTGCTCAGTTGCTCAGTCATGTCAACTCTTTGTAACTCCATGGACTGTAGCCCGTCAGGATCCTCTGTCCATAGAATTCTCCAGGCAAGAATACTTGAGTGGGTTGCCACTTCCTCCTCTAGGAGATCTTCCCGACCCAGGGATCAAACCTACATCTCCTACACTGGCAGGTGGATTCTTTAACATTGAGCCACTTGAGGAAGCCTGATTTTGCATAATACACTGCACAGATCAGACAATCAATATGTATTTGTTAAATGAGTTACATGCATATTACTTCATAAAACTTACCTCAGCCATCCCTGACAGATACGGAGTTTAGTCTAAAAAGTCAAATATAAGTGAGAAAATGTATTCATATATATTCCCTTTTATATACAAACATACAGAGCCTGTAAGACATTAGATATTTTATAATAAAATCTCTATATATTTGGTTATAATGACTTCTATCTTTTTTTTTTTTTATGACTTCTATCTTAATAACTAAAAGTCTTAATTACGAAATAAATGTTTTATTTTAAACACTTACCTTTTAGATCTTATATCTGATGAATCAAACTGGATATTCATAGGTCCAGGATTTACTTCATGATCTCCTTCAGGGATGAGAAGATGCCTAGAATCACTATCCATATTTGCCATTTTTCTCAGACTCTAAGTACTAAAGAAATCAGTCCTGTAATAAATCAGAAAAGAGAAATAATTTAAAGTTTAATATAAGAACTGTTTTACTACTGATAGGTAATACATTTGCATGTGTAAGAAATAAAAAAACACAGGAATTTGCTGAAGATATCTTAATGAGATATATGTCTAAAATACTTACATTATCAGAAACTTACTAAGTTGAAAAGGAGTTACTACTTATTTTTCAGCTTAATAAAAAAAGAAGCAAGGCAATCCATTTCCAGTAATAAAACAGATTAGGCTATTTGGGCTCATTTTCCTGCAGAAAACAACTGAAAATACTGGATAAAATATTAAAAAAATTTTTTTGAAAATAGTAAGGAAATGCAGGCCATTTGTAGGTGAAATTAAGGAACTAGAAAGTAAGTAGCTCGAACAAGTTGATTCCATTCTGAAGGTATGTGCTGTGCCAGGGGAAACTGTGCTGGGGTTTTCAAGATCTTGTGGAATAGTAGGAAAATAAAAGACAAACCCCAAAATTCATCCAAAGTAAGGAATGAGTATAGTCAGAAATTACCCCCTATCCCTACTTCCCATACAGCTGTGACTAAAGAGCGCTTCACCATCAGGTTAGGAATTAACAGGAAGAAATCCCAAAGAAAGGTAATGCCAAAGAATGTTCAAACTACTGCACAATTACACTCAACTCACATACTAGTTAGGTAATGCTCAAAATTCTCCAAGTCAGGTTTCAACAATATGTGAACCGTGAACTTCCAGATGTTCAAGCTAGTTTTAGAAAAGGCAGAGGAACCAGATATCAAATTGCCAACATCCAGCTGGATCACTGATGAAGCAAAATTTCCAGAAAAACATCTATTTCTACTTTATTGACTATGCCAAAGCCTTTGACTGTGTGGATCACAATAAACTGGAAAATTCTTCAAGGGATAGGAATACCAGACCACCTGACCTGCCTCTTGAGAAATCTGTATACAGGTCAGGAAGCAACAGTTAGAACTAGACATGGAACAACAGACTGGTTCCAAATAGGAAAAGGAGTACATCAAGGCTGTATGTTGTCACCTTGCTTATTTAACTTATATGCACATTGTGAGAAATGCTGGGATGGATGAAGCACAAGCTGGAATCAAGATTGCTGGGAGAAACATCAATCACCTCAGATATGTAGATGACACCACCCTTATGGTAGAAAGTGAAGAGGAACTAAAGAGCCTCTTGAAGAAAGTGAAAGAGGAGAGTGAAAAAGTTGGCTTAAAGCTCAACATTCAGAAAACTAAGATCATGGCATCTGGTCCCATCATTTCATGACAAATAGATAGGGAAATTGAGGCTGACTTTATTTTCTTGGGTTTCAGAATCACTGTAGATGGTGACTGCAGTCATGAAATTAAAAGATCCTTACTCCTTGAAAGGAAGTTATGACCCACCTAGACAGCATATTAAAAAGCAGAGACATTACTTTGCCAATAAAGGTCCATCTAGTCAAGGCTATGGTTTTTCCAGTAGTCATGTACGGCTGTGAAAGTTGGACTGTAAAGAAAGCAGAGCACTGAAGAATTGATGCTTTTGAACTGTGGTGTTTCAGAAGACTCTTGAGAGTCCCTTGGACTGCAAGGAGATTCAACCAGTCCATCCTAAAGGAGATCAGTCCTGGGTGTTCATTGGAAGAACTGATGTTGAAGCTGAAACTCCAGTACTTTGGCCACCTCATGCGAAGAGCTGACTCATTGTAAAAGACCTTGATGCTGGGAAAGATTGAAGGCAGGAGGAGAAGGGGATGACAGAGGATGAGATGGTTGGATGGCATCACTGACTCAATGGACATGAGTTTAGGTAAACTCCGGGAGTTGGTGATGGAAAGGGAGGCCTGGCGCGCTACAGTGCATGGGGTTGCAAAGAGTTGGACATGACTGAGCAACTGAACTGAACTGAACTGAAAAGTGCCTCACTCCCTCACAAGAGAATCGCAAACAGGTTTTCTTGACACTGACCATAGCCTGTGTGTATGTTTGTATGTGTCTGTGTGTGTGTCTGTGTAGAGGGAAATATTATATACTAAAAACTGTACTTCATGGATTTGCAAGGTGATCAAAGAACACTTAAAGCTGTGAACCTAATTTCAGGTTACTTGCTTGTTAGAGCTTATAGGTAACTGGCTGAAGCAAATGTAAATCTTTTCTTTGAGGATCCAGAAAACATTGATCCTAGCCCTCAAAAAAAGGCTTGCAAACAATTTCTCAAGAACAATGAACAGTACACTGTCAAAAATAAACCAGCATATAAAGAAACAAAATGCTATTAGTGAGAACCAGAAGCAACAGCAGAAATAGTTTTCACAAAGGTTTCAACTACATTCTTATTATCAGAATAAGATTATAAAACAATTATGCTTCCTGCCTTTAAACAAATAAAAAGTGGATATTTTCAAAAAGTTTACAGCATGTTTGAAAAGAACCAGAGTGAATGCTTAGGCCCCGATAAATAACAACAAAGAAAAAAATAATAAAACAAAACATAATAAGTTAAGTTCAGTCGCTCAGTTGTGTCCGACTCTTTACGACCCCATGAATCGCAGCACGCCAGGCTTCCCTGTCCATCACCAACTCCCAGAGTTCACTCAGACTCATGTCCATTGAGTCCGTGATGCCACCCAACCATCTCATCCTCGGTTGTCCCCTTCTCCTCCTGCCCCCAATCCCTCCCAGCATCAGAGTCTTTTCAAATGAGTCAACTCTTCGCATGAGGTGGCCAAAGTACTGGAGCTTCAGTATTAGCATCATTCCTTCCAAAGAAATCCCAGGGTTGATCTCCTTCAGAATGGACTGGTTGGATCTCCTTGCAGTCCAAGGGACTCTCAAGATCTTCTCCAACACCACAAAACATAATAGCCAAAATTTAAAACTCAATGGATATATTTAAAAGTTGAAGAGAGGATGCTGGCAACATGGTGGAATAAAAAGCTACCTTTATCTTTTCCCTTCAAAGTACAACCAGTAAAACATTATTAACACAACAAAACTGCCTCCACCCAACACACTAGGATGCTGGAGAGTTCCACATATCTGTACATCTACGAGTGAGCAGACTAGATAGAATATACAGAAGAGGGGGGGAACTGCGGGAAGGAGAAACCAAGAGAAGAGTGGTGGTGGTGCCTGTAATCCCAGCCCTCCAGCTCTAGCAGCCGAGACTGCAGCCCCAAAAGACTGGCTGGCAGCAGGGGAGGTGGGCACACGACTCCTGCCTCAGTAGCTGCCACGAACACAGAGGCCAAGACAGAGAACCTTACAACACTGCACCCAGCATAGGTGCCCTGCAATCCTGGCTCTTCTCTTTCTTCTCCCTCCCCCTGCAACGTCAGAGCCTGTAATTCAGGAGACCCTGGATATGACGTAAGAGACCACCATCCCAGCTATCGCTGAAGGCAAGGCACCGACAACCCAGGAGGCACAAGACGAAAATTGAGTGCCCAGGGTAACACTGCTAACAGAGGTGATGGAGGATGGAGAATGAAGATTCAAATATAACTACAGGTAGTTCAGGTAAGAGAAACCAAAAGATTGTGCACCACTTGCTGGAAAACAGAAGAAAGGCCTCTAATTTCTAATCTATTGAATCTGTTATAATCAAGCAAAACAGGTGTTTGCCACTTGAAATTTGTCTCTGGAGAAACAGCTCATCGGGCACCATGAACCATAGTAACACTGTACTACAAAATGACAATTCTTCAGAAAATAAATGTAAAGTAATAAAGTACTGTGACCTAACTGAAACAGATTCAAAATATTTGTCAGGAACAAACTCAACAAACTACAAGAAAACTTAACTTCCTGATGTTCAAGCTGGTTTTTGGCAACATCCGCTGGATCATGGAAAAAGCAAGAGAGTTCCAGAAAAACATCTATTTCTGATTTATTGACTATGCCAAAGCCTCTGACTGTGTGGATCACAATAAACTGTGGAAAATTCTTAAAGAGATGGGAATACCAGACCACCTGACCTGCCTCTTGAGAAATCTGTATGCAGGTCAGGAAGCAACAGTTAGAACTGGACATGGAACAACAGACTGGTTCCAGATAGGAAAAGGAGTACAACAAGGCTGTACATTGTCACCCTGCTTATTTAACTTATATGCAGAGTACATCATGAGAAACGCTGGACTGGAAGAAACACGAGCTGGAATCAAGATTGCTGGGAGAAATATCAATAACCTCAGATATGCAGATGACACCACCCTTATGGCAGAAAGTGAAGAGGAACTAAAAAGCCTCTTGATGAAAGTGAAAGAGGAGAGTGAAAAAGCTGGCTTAAAGCTCAACATTCAGAAAACGAAGATCATGGCATCTGGTCCCATCACTTCATGGGAAATAGGTGGGGAAACAGTGGAAACAGTGTCAGACT
Organism: Aepyceros melampus; assembly: GCA_006408695.1. Lineage (NCBI taxonomy): Eukaryota > Metazoa > Chordata > Mammalia > Artiodactyla > Bovidae > Aepyceros > Aepyceros melampus. Next base: position 265,413 of record SJXQ01012958.1, on the reverse strand, counting down.
TTACTTTTTAGGGCTCCAAAATCACTGCAGATGGTGACTGCAGCCATGAAATTAAAAAACACTTACTCCTTGGAAGAAAGTTATGACCAACCTAGATAGTACATTCAAAAGCAGAGACATTACTTTGGCGACTAAGGTCCGTCTAGTCAAGGTTATGGTTTTTCCTGTGGTCATGTATGGATGTGAGAGTTGGACTGTGAAGAAAGCCAAGTGCAGAAGAATTGATGCTTTTGAACTGTAGTGTTGGAGAGGACACTTGAGAGTCCCTTGGACTGCAAGGAGATCCAACCAGTCCATTCTGAAGGAGATCAACCCTGGGATTTCTTTGGAAGGAATGATGCTAAAGCTGAAACTCCAGTACTTTGGCCACCTCATGCAAAGAGTTGACTTATTGGACAAGATTCTGATGCTGGGAGGGATTGGGGGCAGGAGGAGAAGGGGACAACCGAGGATTAGATGGCTGGATGGAATCACTGACTCGATGGATGTGAGTCTGAGTGAACTCTGGGAGTTGGTGATGGACGGGGAGGCCTGGCGTGCTGCGATTCACGGGGTTGCAAAGAGTCGGACATGACTGAGCGACTGAACTGAATTGAGGAATAAAATTAATGAACAGAAGTAATACTTTAACAAAGAGATTTAAACTCTAAAAATAGAAATAAATGAAAATTCTAGAGCTGAAGAATTCAGTAAATGAAATGAAGAATGAATTAGAAAGCAATGGAAATAGAGCAGACTTGTAAAAGACAGAATTGGCAGGCTTGAAGATAGGCATCTAGAAATAATACCAGTAGGAGAGGAAGAGAAATAAGATATTTTTTTAAATCAGAAAATTCTACAAGACCTGACTGACTCTTTCAGGAAGGACAACATTAGGACATTGGGTATCCCTGAAAAGAGAGAAGGGAACAGATTTTATTTAAAGAAATAATAGCTGAGAATTTTCCAAGCCTGTGGTAAGAACTGGATATACAAGGCTATGAAGCTAGGAGAACACCTAATTACCTCAATGCAAAAAGATCTTCTCTAAGACGCATTATATTAAAACTGTCCAATGGGCTTCCCTGGTGGCTCAGTGGTAAAGAATCCGTCTGCAAATGACGAGACATGGGTTCCATCCCTGATCCAGGAAGATCCCACGTGCCAAAGAGCTACTAAGCTCATGCACCACAACTATTGAGACTGTGCTCTATTCTGGGAGCCACAACCACTGAAGCCCACGTGCCCAGGCATGCATGCCACAGTGATGAGAAGGCCTTGTACCACAACTAGAGAGTAGTTCATGCTCGCTGCAGCTAGAGAAAGCCCATGCAGCAATGAAAACCCAATACAGCCATAAAATATAACAACAAAAAACTGTCAGAAGTGCATCACAAAGAAAAAATGTTAAAGGTAGCAGAGGGGAAAAGGATAATAACCTATAAAGGAAGCTCCATTATACACAGAAAATCCTATACTGCCACCAGAAAACCATCACATATCATTGACGAATTCAGTAAAGCTGCACTATACAAAATTAATATACAGAAATCTGTTGTTAATTCTACACACTAATAATGAATAACTCAAAAGAGAAATTAAGAAAATAAGTCCATGTACCATTGCATCAAAAAAGAATAAAAAACCTAGAAATGAACTTAGGCAATGGCACCCCACTCTAGTACTCTTGCCTGGAAAATCCCATGGATGGAGGAGCCTGGTGGGCCGCAATCCATGGGGTTGCTAAGAGTCGGACACGACTGAGTGACTTCACTTTCACTTTTCACTTCCATGCATTGGAGAAGGAAATGGCAACCCACTCAGAAATGGCAACCCACTCCAGAGTTCTTGCCTGGAGAATCCCAGGGACGGGGGATCCTGGTGGGCTGCCGTCTCTGGGGTCGCACAGAGTTGGACACGACTGAAGTGACTTAGCAGAAGGAGGCAAAAGACCTGTACTTGGAAAACTACAAGACATTGATGAAAGAAATTGAAAATGACACAAATAGATGAAAAGAAATACCATATTCATGAGTTAGAATTAATACTACTAAAATGACCATACTACCCAAGGCAATCTACAGATTCAATGCAATCACTATTAAAATACCAAGGGCCTTTCTCACAGAACTAGAGAAAAATATTTTAAAATTTGTAAGGAAATACAAAAGACACTGAATAGCCAAAATAATCTTGAGAAAGTGAACAGAGTTAAAAGAATAATGTTATTGGACATCAGACTATACTACAAAGCTACAAGAACAAACAATAATAAAAATCAAAACTATGACATAGGCACAAAAACAGATGAATAGATCAAATAAACAGGAGAGAAAGCACAGAAATAAACCCATGCACTTATTGTCAATTAATCTGTGACAAAGGGGGCAAGAATATACAATGGAGAAAAGAGTTTTATCAAAAAGTGGTGCTCAGAAAACTGGACAACTACATGTAAAAGAATGAAATTAGAACATTTTCTCACACCAAATACAAAAATAAACTCAAAATGGATTAAAGACCTAATATAAGACTGGAAACTATAAAACTCCTAGAGGAAAACATAGCATAACATGCTAACATAAATCACAGTATTTTTTTATCTGTATGCTAAAGCAAGGAGAAGGGGATGACAGAGGACGAGATGGCTGGATGGTATCACTGAATCAATGGACATAAGTTTGAGCAAACTCGAGGAGATGGTGAAGGATGGGGAAGCTTGGCGTGCTGCAGTTCATGGGGTCACAAAGAGCTGGACATGGCTGAGCAACTGAACAACAAATGTTAAAGCAAAGGAAATAAAAGCAAAAATAAATATGACCTAATCAGACTTAAAAGCTTTTGCAGAACACGAAGGAAACCAGTGACAAAACAGACAGTGTACTAAATGGGAGAAAATATTTGCTAATGGTATGACTGATAAGGGGTCAAAATTCAAAATATATAAACAGCTCATACAACTCAATGAAAAAACCAAATAACCCAATTTAAAAATGGGCGGAAGACCTGAATAGACATTTTATAAAGAAGTCATACAGAGGGCCAACAGGCACAGGAAAAGATGCTCAATATCATTAATCATCAGGGAAATTCAAAACCACAATTAGATATCACGTCACACTCATTAGAATGGTCATCCTCAAAAAGGTAAGAAACAAGTCTTGGGAGTATGCGGATATAAGGGAACCCTTATACACTGTTGGTAGGAATGTAAATTGGTGCAACCACTGTGGAAAACAGTATGGCTATTTCTCAGAAAAACTAAAAATAGAACTACCATATGACTCATCAATTCCACTTCTGGGTATATATCTGGAAAAAAAAAGAAAATGTTAATTCAAAAAGATACAGGTAGCCCAATGGTTAGAGCAGCATTACTTATAACTGCTAAGACATGGAAGCAACCCGTGTCCATCAACAGATGAATGAATGGATAAAGAAGATGTGGTATATGTACAATGGAACACTTTGTTGTTTAGTTGCTAAGTTGTATCTGACTTCTTTGTGACCCAATGGACAGTAGTCCATTAGGCTCCTCTGCTCATGGGATTTCCCAGGCAAGAATATTGGAGTGGTTTGCTATTTCTTTCTCCAAGGGATCTTCCTGACCAAGGGGCTGAACCTGGGTCTCCTGCATTGGCAGGCGGATTCGTAACCACTGAGCCACCAGAGAAACTCTAGGTATTTCCTTAGTAAGTAAGTAGGTGTTAGTTGCTCAATCATATCTGACTCTTTGTGACCCCATGGACTATAGCTCACCAGGCTCCTATGTCCATGGAATTCTCCAGGCAAGAATACTGGAGTGGGTAGCCATTCTCTTCTCCACGGGATCACCCCAATCCAGGGATTGAACCTAGGTCTCTTATGTTGAAGGCAGATTCTTCACTATCTGAGCTACCAGGGAAACCCTAGGCATTTCCTTACTATATCTGACTCTTTGTGACCCCATGTACTGCAGCTCACCAGGTTCCTCTGCCCATGGAATTCTCCAGGCAAGAATACTAGAGTAGGTAGCCATTTTCTCCTCCAGGGGATCATCCCAATCCAGGATCCAACCTGAGTCTCTCGCATTGCAGGCAGAACATTTACTGTCTGAGTCACCAGGGAAGCCCTAGTGATTTTCTTAGGCAGCAATAATCCTTCTAGCAGCAGTGAAACAGAGGAAAATTTAATAACCAAGTCACAGTGGGAAAAAAGTTACCTGCTTAAACAATGGTAGAAATACAGGGTTACACTTCTGACTTACTTTGCTAACCAATGCTCTCCACTGTATTGGTTCCTAAACTAAACTAGGATGTGGCTGAATTTACAAACAGGATTCTTTTAACTCCCAGAGATGATACTTTTACTGATTATTGAATGTTAGGAAACCACAAAAGAGGAAAATCTAGAAAGGTTCTTAAATTTCAGTCAGCCTTAACAAAAAGTAGTAATCACGGTTGAGGAAAATATGAAGGACTGATTATTTCAATGATTTAAAATAAATCATGAATGAGTTCAAAGTTCAATTTCAAAGTTCCCAGTGCCTTTCAGGGATTTATAATATTCAAAAAAATATGAAGAATTATAAGAAAATTGATAATTTTCAGTTGCCTCAACTTTAAATTCCCCCAGAAAGCTGTTTCAAAGGAAATTTAATATCTTTTTTGAAAGTCTTGATGAGAACTATAAGATATCTTAAAATCTGATGAATTAGGTTGAGAGTTGAACTGGAGTTTCATAGCTCATATTACTTAGATGGTAACACAGGATAGTGCCATCAATGATTGACTAAACTGTTAAATATTCCAAAGTATTATTTTTGTCATAGACTAACACTAATACAGGAAATCAAATACACAAAATGACATAAACAGACATACTCACTTCTATTTCATTCAGTCCTCTGACCTTTAAAACAAAGTCCCAGATGCAAGATTAACGTCAAAGATAAGTCATTTAATAATGAGCCCCAATCATTTAAGATTGGTTTTAGTATGGAGTCTCAAGACAAAACAGCTTATTAATAACTTGCTTGCTAATACCTACGCTGAAACATTATCTCTATAAAAAGAACATAGAGAACAACAAAAGGAAGCTTCTGTAACGTCTTTTAAAAGGTATTAACTGTGAGCATCACCATATTTCAAAGAATGTCAGTCCTTTCCACTCCAGGTTCAGAAACCTCCTTTCACAATTCTTTGAGAAAGCAAATTTATAGTACTGGGTTGCCAAAAAGTTCCTGCAGTTTTAAAGCAAAAACAGAAGACATGTTTTTCATCATTTTCACCAAGAACTTTATTGAACAATGTATTCACCAATTGCAACATATTCACCAATATGCAGATGAAACTACTCTAATAACAGAAAGTGAAGAGGAACTAAAGAGTCTCTAGAGGAGGGTGAAAAGGAAATGAAAAAGCCTGCTTAAAACTCAACATTCAAAAAACGAAGATCATGGCATCTGGTCTCATCATTTCATGGCAAGTAGATGGGGAAAAAGTAGATTCAGTGGCAGATTTTATTTCCTTGGGCTGCAAAATCACTGTGGACTGTGATTGCAGCCACAAAATTAAGATGTTTGTTCCTTGGAAGGAAAGCTATGACAAACCTAGACAGCATATTAAAAAGCAGGGACATCATTTTGCCAACAAAGGCCCATACAGTCAAAGCTATGGTCTTTACAATAGTCATGTACAGATGTGAGAGTTGGATCATAGATAAGGCTGAGCGCCAATGAACTGATACTTTCAATTGTGGTGCTGGAGAACACTCTTTGAGAGTCCCTTGGACAGGAAGGAGATCAAACCAGTCAATCCTAAAGGAAATCAACCCTGAACATTCATTGAAAGGACTGATGCTGAAGCTGAAGCTCCAATACTCTGGCCACCTGATGCAAAGAGCTGACTCATCGCAGAAAAGACCCTGTTGCTGGGAAAGTCTGAAGGCAGGAGAAGGGGCAGCAGAGGATGAGATGGTTAGATGGCATCACAGACTCAACGGACATGAGCTTGAGGAAATTCCGGGAAATATTGAAGAACAGGGATGCCTGGCATGCTGCTGTCCAGGGGTCCACGGGGTTGCAAACAGTGGGACACAACTTAGTGACTGAACAACAACATTTACCATTTTTTTCCACTACCTTCTGACATTTTTCAGGCAATTTTACAATTCCATCTTCCCAAAACTTTTTATCTTTTTGAGCAAGAAACTGTTTCAGGTGTTTCTTACAATCTTCCAGGGAATTGAAAATTTCCATTAAGAGAATTTTGGAAGGACTGAAATAAATGGAAATCTGAAGATGCCGTGTCTGGTGAATACCGTGGATGAATCAGACCTTCCCAGCCAAGCTGTAACAGTTTTTGTCTGGTCATCAGAGAAATATGCAGTCTTGCATTATCTTGATGGAAGACTATGTGTTTTCTGTTGACTAATACCAGATTCTTTTCTTTGAGTGCTGCTTTCAGGTGGTCAAATGGGGAGCAGCACTTGCTGGAATTAATAGTTCTGTTTTCCAGAAGGAGCTCATAGTAGAGACCTCCCTTCCAATCCCATCATATATACAACATCATGTTCTCTGAATGGAGATCAACCTTTGGTGTGGTTGGTGGTAGTTCATTTCACTTGCCCCATGATCTCTTCCATTCCACATTACGGTATGGTATCCAATTTTTATTGCCCATCACAATTTGTTTTAAAAATGGAATTTTCATTAAATAGAGAATTGAATGCAGAAATATGGTCAAGGTTTTTTTGCTTAACTAACATGGAACCCAAACATCAAAGCAATTAACACAACCAAGCTGGTGCAAATGATTTTCAATGCTTGATTTGGATATTCTGAGTATGTTGGCTATTTCCCTCATGATATAAAGTTGACTGTTCTCAATTAGTGTCTCAATTTGATCACTCTCAACTTCAACTGGTCTACCTGACCATAGAACATCATCCAACAAGAAATCTCCAGTACCGTACTTCCTTGACGGCTCAATGATTTAAGAGGCCACCTGCCAATGCAGGGGACACAGGTTTGACCCCTGGTCTGGGAAGAGTTCCCGTGCCACTGGGCAACTAAGTTTGTGTGCCACAACTACCAAGACTGTGCTCTAAAGGCTGGGAGGCACAACCACTGAGCCCATGTGCCACAACTACTGAAGCCCGTGCAACCCAGAGCCTGTGTTCCACAAGAGCAGCACATGCATTGGAACTAGACAGTAGCCCCTCCTCTCTGCAACTACAGAAAAGCCCACACAACAACAAAGACCTAGCACAGCATATAGAATGAAATCTCCAGTACAAACCACAAACCATTTTTTGTCACATTTGATCAGTCATGCCACCTTCTCGACACATTGCACAAATCTATTCTTGTGTTTCAGTTGCCTTTTTACCTTTCTTGAAATAACAAAGCATAAAATGCCAAAAATGTTGCTTTTTTCCTTCCATCTTCAATATTTAAAAAGCTACACAAAAATTCACCAATTTTGATGAATTTTTAATGCACACTGATATGACAGCTGTTATAATACAATCTAACAGAACTGTTTCAAATGAAGTTGAAAACAACAAAGCACTACTACAGCACCTTACATTTTTATATTGGCCAACTCAATATATATGCCAAGATGGTAGCAACAATCTGCAATAACAGGCACTGGCTTTTGCCCAAAGAAATGGATTATGAACCCATCATATAAGTATTTATGAGTGAGAATTACTATTAACTAATACTTCTGCATATGGTAGAGTTTTAGATAGTACATTTATATTCAGTTTACCCGGCTGGGGGTTGATAATTTTTTTTTTTCTGTAAATGGCCAGATAGTAAACGTTTTAGGCCTTGCCAGCCATACAGTCTGTGCAACTATCCAACTTTGCCTTGTAGCACAAAAGACAATATATAAATGAGTAAGCATGGCTATATTCCAGTAAAACTACATAAAAAATAAATACATTTGGCAGTGGGCCAAGTTTGGTCATACTTTACACATCCATCCAGCATGCCAATATAAAAGCAAATGGGGGACTTTACCGTTGGTCCAGTGGCTAAGAATTTGTGTTCCCAATGCAAGAGGCCTGGGTTCGATTCCTGGTCATGGAATTAGATTCCACACACCACAACTAAAACATCCCACATGCCGCAATTAAGACCTGATGCAGCCAAATGAATAAATAAATATTAAAAAAAAAAAGCAAATGGAATATCATTAAAAAGGCAGCCTGGTAAAAGGAGTTTTGTTATGTATATGTATGTTCTTCTATGTATTGTAAGTCTATAACTTTTATAAAGTCCAGTTGGACTTATCCAAACCTCTTCCTTATGAATTGCTTAATGGTCAACTGACAGGAGCTATAATATTTAAATTCTGATATGACAGTTGGATCAACAAATCCTTCAAGAGGTGTAAATCTGACAGTGCTGGAAGAGAATGTGGATTAATAAAGAAATTACCAGTTAAAACAATGCAGTAGCACCAAAGAACCTCTCCTCCCACAATAGGGAACACTATTATAAATGTTCTAAAGTTATGTTTAGGGAGGAAGAAAGAAAGAATACTGGTAAAGGAGTTAAATTTAAGTGTATTATAAAATGCTGGCCTGGTAGAGATTTTTAACCTCTTATTAAAGATTTTTTTTTTTTTTACTTTTATGGTCATATCTCCTTTACAAAAAATACTATAAATCATTATTTTAATTTGTAATTCATGCATTCCCATCCTCCTATGCTGTTTATCCTTTATTGTAACTATTCAGGGTATTATGAAAATCACAATGAACAGCAACTACTTTTATGTATGTAATTGAGATATGCAGCATTTAAGATTGAGAGAAGAAATCTAAGGCTAAAGGTTCTCAGAGCTCTAGTGGGCACACAGTGGGAAAGGTGAACTTTATTATCTTCCAGTCAAAGAATCTATAGGTTACATTTTAGTTTGCTACCAATCTGTCATCTTAACATGAAGTTTGTAGATGTTTGTGATGCAAGGATATTTTTGTTCAAGTTAAAACAAGGTTTCTTCAACCTATTGAAAAGTTTAACGGCGTCGAAGCGGAGGGACGTGATCTCCTGCAGTCGGTACCACCCCGGAGGTCACTGAGAAAGGGCTGATGTGCTATTTCCATCTAGAGCAGACTTCCCACTGTCTCTCATCTCAGGATGTTGTGGCTGATGCTCTGTTGTGGCCCTACTGGTAAGGAATCCGCCCGCCAATGCAAGAGAGGGAAGAGACGCTGGTTCGATCCCTGGTTCAGGAAGAGTCCCTGGAGAAGGGCATGACAACCCACTCCAGTATTCTTGCCTGCAGAATCCCATGGAGAAGGAGCCTGGCAGGTTACGGCCCATAGGGTCGCAGAGTCTGAAACTACTGAAGCGACTTTGCATTCACGCACTGGAATTTAAAGCCTTTCTTTCCCTTCAGGGGTTGCCTGGTTACCTTGCATATGACAGAGTAAAAAGATAAAAGAAGGGGGAACAGGTTAGAGTTTGCTAATCTATTGATCGCAGCAATAGATTAAGGCAAGGCTTGAGTCATGAAAATTAGGTTTCAGTCAAGTTGGTCAATAACTGGTTGCCTGGTGGTGAGCGAGTCAATTTCTTCATCTCGGTGGGCCTGACTTTCCTCATCTGGAAAGTCTCAACGCACTTGATAGCAACTCTCAAAGACCCCTTCTAGCTGTTATTCTAAGACATGAAGATGTCAAGCCACCTAATATCAGAGCACTAGCTCACAATCGAGCCGGGGGTGGGGGTTGGGGAGAAGAGTGACAAAGACTTACTGGTCTGGCCCTCACTCCCCACCCCTCGCCCCCGCCGTCTGAGGTTAGGACCGCACCAAGGCATCAAAGGGGTTTCCCCCCCATCTCCCCTCTCTAGCTCTCTCCTACTCCCCATTCCTGTAATTCTGCCAATTCTCCGCCTCCCTCCTCTCACCTGGGTGTTCACCCACTGTAACCATGCCTTTTCCTTAAGGCTCCGGCAGACACGACTCCCACAGCCCCTCGAGTTCTCCCAGCCACGGACTGAGTCCCCTGCTTTGCTCGCACCCGAACCCTGCAGGAGCGCGCGCCGCCCCTCCGGACAAGACTTCACGGGCCCCAGCTTTGGCCTCACCGCTCCCGCAAGAAGCCACCGTTCCGGCGCGTTTCACCAAAGAACTTCCCCGGGTGACAGCCCGCTCCGACGCAAGCTCAGTTGTTGAGGCCGCTTCTCCCCTGTTCCCTCTGCTCCTTCCCCGGAGGTGAGTTTGCAAAACCCGCAACGTGCTCTACCTGAGCAGGCCAAGCCCAGAAACTCAGAGCGTTTGGCGGGAAGGAGGACACCCTTTCCCCAGGCTGCTCAGTTGCCACAGCGAGGCTTCTCGTTCCCAGGACAGGAAAAGGCAAAGGCCTAGGTCGCGGGGGCCGGCGGGGGATGGAGTTCTGAGAGCACGAAGCCGGCAGCCGCAGTCAAACCTCCCGCCGTCGCGGACTACAACTCCCAGAGGGCTCTGCGACAACCAACACTCCTCCCGCCGCAGAGCCCAACCCTCCCTCTTCAACTTAGGCTTTTGCTGGGCTTCGGCTTCAGAAAGACTGGCGGCCCGGGTAGGCAAATCGCGTTCCCCAGCCGCCTGACGTCTGCGCTGGAGTCTGATGTCTGTCCGAGGCCCTTAAGGCGTCGAAGCCGAGGGACGCTATCTCCTGCAGTCGGTACCACCCCAGAGGTCACTGAGAAAGGGCCGATGTGATATTTCCATCTAGGGCAGACTTCCCACTGTCTCTCATCTCAGAATGTTGTGGCTGATGCTCTATACTCTCATCACGTGCTTGAACCCTATGGATACCAAGGGAAGCTGGTTTGAAAAAAGAAAATTGTTGGATTGGCACTTTTCCTTCCTTGTCTAGACAATTAGGCTTTTTTTTTTTTTTTTAATTTTAACGTGTTGGCGAATTACTCACTAGCCGGAAAGGGGATTTGGGAGGATTTTAAGCACCCTCTCCCCATCCCTAACAGTTTCTCCCAGAGCCACCTCAAATAAACATACAACTAAGTAAAATTAATATGCTTGTTATGAAAATTCAGCTTAAGGTAAGCCTTCTGAAAAGCATATGGTGATACCTAAGCTCTTCTTATACAGGAAGCCAGTGACTTTTTTTTTTTTTTTGGAAGCAAAACAACCAGGATAAATACAACAATGTAATATGTTAATGGAAAATGAAATAACCCAAATTTAACAAATATATTGAGTGCCAAGCATTTTACATGCAAAATATCTTTAAAAATATTTTCTTTTATTATTTTTGGCTGTGCTGAATCTTTGTTGCTGTGTGGGCTTTCTCTAGTTGTGGAGAGGAGGGCTACTCTTCGTTGCAGAGGCTGCTCTTGTGGTGGCTTCTTTTGTTGCGGAGGACAGGCTCTAGGTGCGCTGGCTTCAGTATTTGTAGCACTTGGGCTCAGAAGTTGTAGTGCGTGGGCTTAGTTGCTCTGCAGCATGTGGAATCTTCCCTGACCAGGGATTGAACCTGTGTCCCCTGCATTGACAGTTGGGTCATTCTCCATTGTACCCTCACATTCAATATCTCTTTAAGTCTTTACCATGATTCTAGAAGTGTATATTACCCCTATTTTACAAATAAGGAAGCCGTCCTAGAGAATTTAAGTGAGTTAGCCAAGGCACAACAACTATTAAGCAGCAGAAGAGCTGGAAATCAGACTAAGGTCTATTCCAAAACCTATGCTCTCAAACACTGCCTCTGGTATTGAGGGTTGACAAATACAAGGCAGGTGATGTGATGAACGTTGCCTTTAAGGTGCATGCTAAGTCACTTCAATAGCGTCTGATTCTTTGTGACCCTATGGACTGTAGCCTGCCAGGCTTCCCTGACCATAAGATCCTCTGGGCAAGAATACTGGAGTGGATTGCCATCCCCTCCTCACCTTTAAGGTAGATAAAAGTTATTTTGCTAATGGTATCCTTATTTAAAAACTTTTGCAATTGCTCTTTAGATCAACATTACATTCTTCAGATCAACAGTACATTTCTTTTGATAACTCCAGTGATAGCAAAATGGTTTTTTTTCTCTGCTTTTCAAGCTGAGAAAATATTTTTAGGCAAGGCTGAGAAGTGTAAAAGGAAATGGTATAGAATGACGTCAGCAAAGATAGCTGAATAGGGAACTTGAAAATTGTCCCTCCCATAAAAGCAATGAATAAGCTAGCAAAACTGTCAAAATCAACTTTTTTGGGTACTCTGGAATCTAATTAAAAAAAATTACAGCAACCAGGGGAACACTTAAGGAGAGACTGCTGAATTTTGGCAAGAGAGCTCTATGATCATCTCCAGCTTGTCAGTGGCCTTGAAGACAGCAGCCCACATTCCTGGCTTAGGTTGACGGTAACACAGAGACAACACGGACCTGAATCTAAAGGATTCCATGGCAGTCCAGTGCTAAAGAGTCCCCGCTTTTACTTCTGAGAGCCCCTGTTCAGTTGCTGGTAAGGGAGCTAAGATCCCACAGGCAGTGCTGTGAGGGCAAAAAAAAGAAAAGAAAAAGAGTTGTAATTGTGTGTTTTGACCTATCTGGTGGTTCCCTAAAGGTTTGGCTCAAGGCTGTCCTGGAGCCTCCCCAGGACTGAGGCAGCTAGCTTCCTAGGCAGTGTTTGTCAAAAGGATTTAAAATATATTAGCCACTGCCATCAGGGTACAGTATAACAGATGAGACAAACAATAAGCAGGCCAAACGCCTGGGAAGGAAGAGGCTGGGGAAGAAGATACTTGGGGAATAAGGGTTTTGAAAAGCTTCCTCTTATTCTGGGAAATCTAGAAGGCCACATGCCTGCCTTGGTCTAGACACATACTCAGAAAAGACCTGAGAGGACCCTGTCGACCTAAGCTCTCACTTCTGGTTGACTTAGAGTTGGTGCAAGGAGGAAGTGAAGACTATTGCAGAACTGTAAAGTATCTAACTAAGCATTGAAGGAGTACTCCAATGACACAACTAATTGGTAAGCACTGGAAGAGTTTTTTTGAACCTTGATTATTTATTTTTATTTTTTGCTTCTAGGCATTTAATAAAGACATCTCTGCTAAATTACTAGTGGACCACCAAGCTAATGGAATGGAGTGATCATGCAACAGAGAAGGCAGACTTTGTAGAATTAGTTGACTGGTAGTTAAATCTCCTTGAAAAAGACCCTGATGCTGGGAAAGATTGAAGGCAAAAGGAGCAGAGGGCAGCAGAGAATGAGACTGTTATTAGATAGCATTACCTACTCAATGGACGTGAGTTTGAGCAAACTCTGGGAGACAGTGGAGGACAAAGGAGCCTGGCATGCTGCAGTATATGGGGTCACAAAGAGTCAGACATGACTTAGCAACTGAACAATGGCAGTTAAGTCTAGAAGCTTGATCATATTTAAGCTTGATTTTAAAATCAAGTCTTTATAAGTGGTATTGTCTACTTCCCATCATATTAGGAAGCACATTTCTGGAAGTCTCATTTGTGATATTAAACTACTCAGTGGGCTCATTATTTTCTCTTTCAAAATTCTCCTTTAGCTTTTCACCATTCTTTGATACGGAGAAGGCAATGGTAACCCAGTCCAGTACTCTTGCCTGGAAAACCCCATGGATGGAGGAGCCTGGTAGGCCGCAGTCCATGGGGAGGCTAAGAGTTAGACATGACTGAGCGACTTCACTTTCACTTTTCACTTTCATGCATTGGAGAAGGAAATGGCAACCCACTCCAGTGTTCTTGCCTGGAGAATCCCAGGGACGGGGGAGCCTCATGGGCTGCTGTCTATGGGGTCAAACATCGGACACGACTGAAGTGACTTAGCAGCAGCAGCAGCCATTGATGATCATCTGCTAGATCAGAGGTTCACGTCACCTTTAGTGTCTGAGTAAATTTTTCTCAGTGTCCTTGTTTCCATTTACTAAGTAGTTAGGTCCAAACAAGTTAGTATGTGTTTATGCCCTAACAATTTTAACCATTTAAATAGATATGTAAATTGAAAGAAAACTATTTTATTCTTCCGTTCCGTTCCGTTCAGTCGCTCAGTCGTGTCCGACTCTTTGCGACCCCAAGAATCGCAGCACGCCAGGCCTCCCTATCCATCACCAACTCCCGGAGTTCACTCACACTCAACGTCCACTGAGTCCGTGATGCCATCCAGCCATCTCATCCTCGGTCATCCCCTTCTCCTCCTGCCCCCAATCCCTCCCAGCATCAGGGTCTTTTCCAATGAGTCAACTCTTCGCATGAGGTGGCCAAAGTACTGGAGCTTCAGTTTTAGCATCATTCCTTCCAAAGAAATCCCAGGGTTGATCTCCTTCAGAATGGACTGGTTGAATCTCCTTGCAGTCCAAGGGACTCTCAAGAGTCTTCTCCAACACCACAGTTCAAAAGCATCAATTCTTCGGCTCTCAGCCTTCACAGTCCAACTCTCCATCCATACATGACCACAGGAAAAACCATAGCCTTGACTAGACAGACCTTAGTCGGCAAAGTAATGTCTCTGCTTTTGAATATACTATCTAGGTTGGTCATAACTTTCCTTCCAAGGAGTAAGCGTCTTTTAATTTCATGGCTGCAGTCACCATCTGCAGTGATTTTGGAGCCCAAAAAAATTTGACACTGTTTCTACTGTTTCCCCATCTATTTCCCATGAAGTGATGGGACCAGATGCCATGATCTTCGTTTTATTCTTAAAGAACCACAATTGCTTACTAATTGCGTGTGTATACCTATTGGGCACTGTGTAACTTTTCAAACCTGGAAATCAGATGGGACATCACTATCTTCATGTCCTGTCCCACACTGGATTTTGCATGACACTTACTTGAGATCATAGCAACTGTTGCAAACTCAATTTTCCAAAGATGTGCTATTAGCCAAAAGAATTAGCTTGATCTAATGTTAAAACTGTGAAGTATCTCAAGCAGGTTCACATGGCATCTGACAGATGTTGCCGTGTTTACTAGCATGTGAGATGAGTACAATTGTGTGGTAGTTTGAGCATTCTTTGGCATTGCCTTTGTTTTGTATTGGAATGAAAGCTGACCTTTTCCAGTCCTGTGCCCACTGCTGAGTTTTCCAAATTTGCTGGCATATTGGCACTTTCACAGCATCATCTTTTAGTGTCTAGATTGTTACAAAATTATGCACATCCGCTGGGGCAGCAGAAGCTCAGGGCTTCCAGGTGGCTCTAGTTGTAAAGAATCTGCTTGCCAGTACAGGAGATGCAAGAGACGGAAGTTCAGTCTCTAGGTCAGGAAGAGCCTCTAAAGTAGGAAGTGACCACCACTCCAGTATTCTTGTGTTGAAAGTTTCATGGACAGAGGAGCCTTTGGGGGGGGGGGGGTGCTATAGTGCATGGGGCTACAAAGAGTTGGACATGACTAAGCACACACACACAGCAGAATTCCCATCACACTCAATGTTCCTCAGACAGTTGCCTCAACTCCAATGAGTACTTTGGTTAACTGTCCTTCACATAACTCTTCTACCTTGTAATAACCTTAGCCTGATTATTTTTCTTCCCTCTGTCACTCATCAAGTACCTCATGACTACTTAATGCTGATGGATCACCTCCTGAATTCTTATAATGATCTAAAGGAAATTCCACTGTGTAGTATTTCTTTCTCATGATTCACTGATGGTTCTTATTTGAAAGGTAACAATGGAAAATATTGTGTTGGGTATGCTGTAAGAACTCTTTTTGATGTTGTTGAGGCAGCATCTTTATCCATAACTACTTCAGCCCAATGCACTAAATTATATGCTCTTACATGGGCTTGTACTTTAGGCAAGGACAAAACTGTCAATATTTATACCGTTAGTAGACATGTTTTTGAAGTAGTTCATAATTTCAGAATGTGGAAACAACATGGCTTCCTTCTTCCAGTGGAAGTAAAATTTTAGGTGTTGGTTTTTCAAAAACTATGTTTTGGACCAAATAATAATCCAGTCCTGCTGAAGAGTCTAAAATTCCCACTCTTCATTACTATCTATGAATTAAACAATTAGTATACTGACAAAATAATAGCCTTCATGAATCAATACTGGTGGGGAAACATTAACAAGGGTGCAAAAAGTGCCTACCTCACTTGTCTCATTTGTTCAAAGTACAAACCTGGGAAGCTGGTTTGTATTGCATCCTGGATGATTTAAACTGCATTGTGGACCATTTGAGGTCTGGCGAGTAGATTTCATACAAGTTCCTTCATCTAATGCATATAAGGATGTTTTAGACATAGTCTGTATGTTTTCACACTGGACTGAATGAAGCTTTTCTTTGAAGACAGACTACTACTTCTTCTATGGTTAAAGTCCTTTTGAAAAAGATCACCCCTACTTGGGGAACTCTTCTACAACTATGAGGAGCCCATCACACTGGCTAGGTGCTTTGACAAGTCTGTGCTGTTTGGCTGGCTTTATATCACTTTCACTGTGCTTACCATCTTTAGTCCTCTGGTTTAGTCTAACGCATAAGGGTGTTGTTAAGATTCAATTGGCAAAATTCAGAGAGGCCTAAAGCCTTGCTATGATTCCTCTAAATCTCACATCCTTTCCTTTTGGAATTTATAAACTCTTAGAGATAGTCACAGTATATCCAATGAACTTGGCTCCTGCTTCTTTTGATCCACAACTGATAAAAGGAGAGGAACTCCAGTACTGCAAATGCATAATGGCTTCTATTAAAAATAACCATGTTTTGGTAGATCAGTCTTTTCAAATGGCACCCTTGAAGGACAAAGACTTTAAGTGTCACAACTTGCAACTTGGAGATTTCATCTATTAGAAAAGATACATCCAGAAGAACTCTCTCGTCTTGTTGGAAAGCCCTTTATTGAGTACTCCAAAAACCCTTGTGCCTCCAGACTCCAAAGAACAGACTCTTGGATTCCTGAGCTACACCTAAAGAAAGCACCAAACCTGACTGAAACTGCACATCATCTGGTGACATGAAAGTGAAGATTTTCCAGAATTGAAGCAGATGACATCTGATGAGACAACTTTCCCTAGATATGTAGACCAGGCCTGTTGGAAGTTTGTTGCCAAACCTTTGATGATGGCATAATGCTTCAGAGGATCTCTGATGTATATAATTTTGATAACGGGACTTTAGATAAAAAGTGCTTGACAGTCTTCCCTCCTTGTTATTCAAATGTGACATTAATGGGTTTCCAATCTAACGTGAGACACTCTGCCCAGTAATGGTCCTTTGTGACATTGAGGGACAAAAAACTGTTAAAACTAGAAACCTGACTCTTGATCAGCAATGCTTCCAGAGAAAAATCCTGATCAAAAGGGGAAGATGTAAAAAATTAATGAACAGAAGAGTTGGGAGGCCAGAAGGGGGAGCTCTCATAACCTGTGATGATAATAGAACCCAACAGGAAGAGGAAAGACTCCTTTCCTGACAAGGACTCAGTGAAAAGCCATGTGCTGTTTGTTTTAGTCATGATCTGTATGTTTGTGCACTGGACTGAAGACTTTCCTTGAAGACAGCTACCTCTTCTGTGGCTAAAGTCTTTTTAGAAGTGGTTGTTAAAGCGTCTGCCTGCAATGCGGGAGACCTGGGTTCTATCCCTGCGTTGGGAAGATCCCCTGGAGAAGGAAATGGCAACCCACTCCAGTATTCTTGCCTGGAGAATCCCATGGACGGAAGAGCCTGGTGGGCTATAGTCCACGGGGTTGCAGAGTCGGACACGACTGAGCGACTTCACTCACTCACTCACTCATCCCTACCTGAGGAACTCCTCTAGAGCTATGAGGAACCCATCTTATTGGGCAGGTACTTTGACAAGCCTTTCTCCTCTCTATAAAAGGGTTCTCTTCCTTTGCCATGCCAGGACTTGCATGTGGTTTGGGATGGCTGCCGACCCCAAATTGCAGTTCTCTTCTGATCCTGAATAAACAAATCTTTGCTGGAGAAATATTTAGCAGTGTTTTTGTTTCAAGTCAACATTAGTCTATGTGCTAGCATGTGTACTGGTGATGGGTTTGTCGTAGTTGCCCGTTTTTCAGTGGGCAGAGTAAGGAAGTCTTTGTGTTGTAAATGTTTTATTTTTTTAAGGAGATATATCATGACTTCATACTGATATTTCTAGTTCAAATTTAAGAGTATAGGGTTATTTCTTAACCTCTGCTTTTCTTTTTCAATTTCTTTTCTCTCACACTGAAAAATCTTACTTCTTAAACAATAGTAACTTAATTATGTACCAGTTTATTACTGACAATATGAACTACAGAATTGGTGGATTTTATGCAGTATTTTTTGCCTTATGATATATCTCACTGGGGACATATGGTCAAATTACTATATTTTAAAGCATTTGAAATACATTTCTGTGTAGTTAAGCCACTAACTAAATATACATTTATTTAAGTGCATTTTTTTTGCATTAACTTCAAAGATTGCCTTTTTAAATTTTGATTTGATTTAATTTTATAATTTTGTATAACAATCACATGGTTTCACAATCAAATCCACTCATTCAGAGAAGTCTGATATTCTTCTCCTTCTCAACTATTCTTTCTTAGTCATTTTATAATTTTTGGCTTATCCTTCCATTAAAAAATATATTAGCAAATGTATCTCTTTAGATATAAGCCAGCATACTTGACCTAACATACTTGACTACACTAAAGCCTTTGACTGTGTGGATCACAACAAACTGGAAAATTCTTAAAGAGATGGGAATACCAGATCACCTTACCTGTCTCCTGAGAAACCTGTATGCAGGACAAGAAGCAACAGTTAGAACTGGACATGGAACAAAAGACTGGTTCTAAACTAAGTATGTCAGTGTCAAGGATGTATATTGTCATCCTGCTTATTTAACTTCTGTGCAGAGTACATCATGTGAAATGCCAGGTTGGATGACTCGTAAACTGGAACCAAGATTGCCTGGAGAAATATCAACAACCTCAGATATGCAGATGGTACCACTCTAATAGCAAAAAGTGAAGAGGAACTAAAGAACTTCTTGAAGAGGGTGAAAGAAGAGAGTGAGAAGGCTGGCTTAAGATGCAACATTCAAAAACAAAGATCACAGCATCTATTCCCATCACTTCATGGCAAATAGATGGAGAAAAAATGGAAACAGTGCCAGATTTTTTCTTTGGCTCCAAAATCACTGCAGACAGTGGCTGCAGCCATGAAATCAAAAGATACTTGCTCCTTGGAAGAAAAGCTGTGACCAACCTAGATAGCATACTAAAAAAAGCAGAGACATCAGTTTGCCAACAAAGGTCCATATCATAGAAAACTATGGTTTTTCCAGTAATCATGTAGGGATGCGAGAGTTGGACCATAAAGAAAGCTGAGCACCGAAGAATTGATGCTTTCAAATTGTGGCGCTAGAAGAGACTATGAGAGTCCCTTGGACTGCAAAGAGATCAAACCAGTCAATCCTAAAGTTAATAAACCCTGAATATGCACTGGAAGGACATTATATTGATACTGAGCCACCAAGAAAACCCCTGGTCACTTCTTTGAGTCTCATATTTTTATGTGACTCCTGTATGTGTGAAATTAAAATTGTTTTTCCCTTTTGTTTAATGTCAGCTTAATTACTGGGCCAGCCAAAAAGTCTACGAAGCAGGAAGGGAAAAGTTTTCTGCCCCTTCAACTACATGGGTGGATGTTTCGGTCTGCTATTGAGGGATTTTTGACTTATTTCTGGTTAACTTTTAGTTCCACAGTTAATGACTTTGTGGAAACAGTGACAGACTTTATTTTGGGAGGCTCCAAGATCACCTATGGAGAAGGCGATGGCACCCCACTCCAGTACTCTTGCCTGGAAAATCCTATGGACAGAGGAGCCTGGTGGGCTGCGGTCCATGAGGTCGCTAAGAGTCGGACACGACTGAGTGACTTCACTTTTCACTTTCATGCACTGGAGAAGGAAATGGCAACCCACTCCAGTGTTCTTGCCTGGAGAATCCCAGGGACGGGGGAGCCTGGTGGGCTGCCGTCTGTGGGGCCGCACAGAGTCGGACACGACTGAAGCGACTTAGCAGCAGCAAGATCACCTAAGATGGTGAATGCGGCCATGAAATTAAAAGATGCTTGCTTCTTGGAAGAAAAGTTATGACAAACTTGCTGCTGCTGCTAAGTCACTTCAGTCGTGTTCGACTCTGTGCGACCCCATAGACGGCAGCCCACCAGGCTCCTCCATCCCTGGGATTCTCCAGGCAAGAACACTGGAGTGGGTTGCCATTTCCTTCTCCAATGCATGAAAGTGAAAAGTGAAAGTGAAGTCGCTCAGTCGTGTCTGACCCTCAGCGACCCCATGGACTGCAGCCCACCAGGCTGCTCCGTCCATGGGATTTTCCAGGCAAGAGGACTGGAGTAGGTTGCCATTGCCTTCTCAGTGACAAACCTAGACAGTGTATTAAAAAGCAGACATATTACTTTACTGACAAAGGTCCATCTAGTCAAAGCTATGGTTTTTCCAGTAGTCATGTATGGATGTGAGAGTTGGACCATAAAGAAGCTGAATGCCAAAGAATTCATGCTTTTGAATTGTGTTGGAGAAGACTTTTGAGAGTTCCTTGGGCTTCAAAGAGTCAAACCAGTCAATCCTGAATGAAATCAATCCTGAATATTCATTAGAAGGACTGATGCTGAACTGAGGGTCCAATACTTTGGCTACCCGACATGAACAGCTGACTCATTAGAAAAAACCCTGATGCTGGGAAAGACAGAAGGCAAGAGGAGAAGGAGATGACAGAGGATGTGATGGTTGGATGGCATCACTGATTCAATGGACATGAGTTTGAGCAAACTCCAGGAGATGGTGAAGGACAGGGAAGCCTCGTGTGCAGCAGTCCATGGGGTTGCAGAGTTGGACACAATTGAGCAAATGAACAACAGATTTGTCCTTTTATATTTTTGTTAGTGTATCTTTGAGATAAATTCTAGAAGTAGGATTACAAGATCCAAGGGTAAATGCACATATGATTTTGCTAGATGTTGTCAAATTCCCTTCCCTCAAGGTTTAGGCCATGGAACATCCCCAACAGTGATGTAAGAGGGTGCCTGTTACCTCGAAGCTTCTCTAACAGAGTTTATTATCAACATATGCACTGATGAATGTGTCTAATATATACTAAGATATTAAATAAAAACACTAAAATGACTATCAAAATGAAAATTGTCTATGAATTGCCTAAAATCAGTGGTATGAGTACCACACATTCATAAACACTGCCTTAGCCACTACTTAAAAAATACAGATATTTTGGCCTCTCTGAACCCTGCTTGGAACCCTGTCCAAGTTGCTTTCTTCCTTAGATGTTCCACTAGTACAAGATGTGCTAACTGTCTGAGACATTATAACCCACTCCACCTCGTTTTTGTGTTGATTTATAGGGCTCCAACCTGCAGTATTTAATTTTTTTTAGCCTATTGTATGGTTATATAGATAATATAAATATTCTCAAATATTTATAATACTTAAAGATGAACATCTAATTCTCCCCCACATGAAGTAATCCATTTTGTACTGTTTGTTGTTGTTCAGTCAGTAAGTCGTGTCTGACTCTTTAGTGACACCATAGACTGTAGCCCACCAGGCTCCTGTGTCCATAGATTTCCCAGGCAACAGTACTGGAGTAGGTTGCCATTTCTTTCTCCAGGAAGTCTTTGGACCCAGGGATTGAACCTATGTCTCCCGCATTGGCAAGCAGGTTCTTTACCACTGAACCACCAGGGAAGCCCCATGTACTACTGGTAGATTAAAAGAATTTTTAATAGACTTGACATGGTGCAAGGCACAGTACACATCAATTAAAAAATCATTACTTGAATAATGTGGAGAGAATGCTAAGAACATAAAATCTATATCAGTCATCTTTATGTGCATTACTTTGAACTAACTACATTGATTCCAAACTGAGAGACAGCTTTGAGGAAACTCTTCTCCTACCTTATTATAGGGGTTTTAGGGAATTTGGAGAAACATTACATAAGCTTTCCAGGGAATCTTTTGAAATAAGAATGTTAAGGTTTAAATTAATTGCCATTCTTGTCACTAGAATGTTCCTTGAGAAGCTAATTTTACCTGGAACATTTAGCATAATACCTGGCATACAGTAGGAACTCATTTAAAGCCTATTTAACTAATGAACGAATCCATGCCTTTTCCATACATTGTGATTTATTACCACCAGCAACTTAGGATCTGTTAGTGAGAACAATAAAATAGAATACTCTTGCCTGGAAAATCCCATGGATGGAGGAGCCTGGTAGGCTGCAGTCCATGGGGTCGCTAAGAGTCGGATACAACTGAGCAAATTTACTTTCACTTTTCACTTTCATGCATTGGAGAAGGAAATGGCAACCTACTTCAGTGTTCTTGCCTGGAGAATCCCAGGGACGGAGGAGCCTGGTGAGCTGCTATCTACGGGGTCGCACAGAGTCGAACACGACTGAAGTGACTTAGCAGCAGCAGCATACTGGTTTTATTTTCTTGGGACACCCATTAAGGAGCAAGTGTTTACTAAACTGTGCTTGTCTTTTTTCACTGTTTATGTTCAATTTTTGAACTGCATGATTTTTATCCATTGTTTATCCTTTACTCAATACTGAACTTTAGCTCTTATCAGAATGACTTTTTCTTAACCAGGAGCTCTCAAGGATTACATTGAGTATTTCATAAAGAACTATTTCATTGCAATACCTGAAGCACAAAAATTTCTTCTAGAGTTAATAGCAGAGAATGTTTGCCAAGTGTTTTTTTTTTTTTAATGCTCATTTTAGAAAATATTTCCAAGCTTTCCATTCCTAAAATAAAAAGTCTAGTTGGTTATCATACTATCTACACAATTTCATATCTTGTTATTTTTACTTAATACATATCTTCCCACAACACAAAAATTTTTGAAAGAACATTCAATTCAAAGTGAGTAAAAATACATCAGAGGACCCTGTGTACAAATCCAGAGCATTAGAAAGAGTATTGGTAGCTTTCCCCCATACATATACAGTTGAAAGTATAAGATGCCTCAAGAGTATGATGTAAAATTTTGTTTAAAACAGAAATTATTAAAAGTGAAAAATAAAAATTATAAAAAAATATTCTGGTTTCACTTTTGTTAAATGTAATCTTTTTTAAGATAATTCACCTTGATAATAGTCTGACAAAGTTTGATGCTAACTAAATAAATCCTTTTTAAGGATTCAAATAAAATAAGTATTTTTAATTAAAGAGACCAATAATAATGGTTCTAGAGCTGGAAAGTGTAAAGTGTTCCATAAAGTACCTCAGCCTTTATGCCTGAGTGTCAGACTGTGTTGGGACTTACATTTATGAACTATTTAGGAATTTATTAAAGGATTCAGAGCATGGAAAATGATGAAAATAAAGCCAAAAATAAAAATGGTATTTTTCCAGCGGTCTATTGTTATGCCTTTTGGAGGGATGGGAAAATATGGAAAGATTTCCCTGACTTTTTGTGGGACAGAACAAACACTAACTGGTTGATGAGTGTAAGTCCGAAGTACCTTCGGACACCCTTAGGTTTGGTCAGTAAGTAGGGCTATAAACAGGTGGGTCACAAATCTAATGAACGACCTTCACCAGCACAATTTACTTCTTTCTGGATCAGAGGGTGCCCAAAGAATTTGACCTCAGCTCTGTAAGACAAGTTACTGTCTTCACAGCCTCCTAGGTATCGGCGTGACAGTTTCATCCTTCGGTCTGCAAAGAAAAAGAAACACACCACCGCCCCCAGCCTCAGTCATACTTTGTGGTACCTGGGAACCCCCTGGATGTGAAGCAAGTGCCTCAGAAATAGAGGCCAACTGCCAGGGACTGCAGTAGGCAAAAAAGGAGAGAAAAAAGCTTAAAGAGGTAGGTAGGACGTTTTAATTCCTCTTCTATTTTAAACTTTGACTTGCAGTGCTTACATAGGAAAACTCTATAGCCTCTCCGGATTGGGGACCTCGCACAAGCATCCAGAGAAAGTGACCCACGGTCAGCCTTGTACCTCCAGGGCTAACGGGCCATTCCGTCCGGAACGTAATGAGTCAGCGGATCGCGGCCTCGAACGCGAACGCGTAGGGTAGGAGAGGCGGGAGATGGGGGCGGGAGGACATGGCTGCCTGACGCTGATTGGCTGATGGAGCTCTTCGCCTGGTGCCATTTGTTGTTGGATCAGCGCACCAGACGCAGTGTGCGTCCTGCACGTGCAGCCGTTTAAGCCGCGTCAGCGCCTGTGAGGACCCCGGAGAGCAAGCTGAGGAGAGGTGAGTGGGCCGCTGGCTCTTTTCCTAGTACGGGTTTCGTCCCAACGCTCTGGGATTCCTATGTAGCTGGCCTTCGGGTCAAGTGAAGAACAGCTGGGGTGAGTAGGGGTTTGAAGCCGTCCTTTGGGGTCTTTCTGCTTCCTGCCCGAGAGTCCAGTAGCACGGTGCGTGTCCGAAGTCTGGAGTTTAGGCCTGCAGGAAAGGCGAAGGAGCATTTTTGACCACCTGGTACTACACCATCCGTGTCCAGAGAAAAAGACTCTCTGAACACGGATAGTTGTAGAACTATTCGTGTATACACTCTCTTTCGCGAAATTAGTTGTTTGTTGGAGACATTCGGGCCACCTAATCACCCCTTCTTTCCCTGCCAAACTTCAAGGCCTTGATCCCTGATCAATCTCCCCCTCCCCGCCAAAGAAACTGAATAAACCCCACGCGAAACGTCGTACCCAGTTTTGAAGGGAGAAACCTTGAGTAGTATCTGAAAAATTTCCCTTCCCCCTTAATATTCAGTAAGACGTATTGGGAACCCTTTGGTGAGAAAATAAATTCTATCAACAAATTTTTGGGAAAAGGCTAAACTTCACCGGGACATGGTGATTGCTAGAGTGATGAGATTAAGTGGTTCAACTAATTTTTTAGGGTAAAAAATTGAAAGTCGCTCAGTAGTGTCCGATTCTTTGCGGCCCCATGGACTATACTATACAGTCCGTGGAATTCTCCAGGCCAGAATACTGGAGTGGGTAGCCATTCCCTTCTCCAGAGGATCTTCCCAACCCAGGGATTGAATCCAGGTCTCCCGCATTGCAGGCGGATTCTTTACTGTCTGAGCCAAAAGGATGAATTTAAATGGTATCTCTCAGTAATTGCCCTTTTTGCAAAAACTTTTGGGGAGGATCAACAGTTAATTGTGTAGTTTGGAGGTATATGTGTGAAAAGATGATTTATGCTTTTAAAGGTGCAACTCTGATCTCTGATTCTGACTGAGCCTAAATGTGCATGTTTGTATTTTTATAAAAACTGAACTGGAAGCCACCATGGGAGATGAAGATTGGGAAGCAGAAATAATCAAACCTCATATGTCTTCCTATGTTCCTGTATTTGAAAAGGTAATAAAATTTAAAGTTTGTAGTTATTGAATGCTACAGATTTTATCAAAGTTGAAAATCTCTGTGGTGAGAAAATTCATCTGTGGTGAGAAGCATGCTGTGCTTCTCCACGTGATTGTTATTAACTGTCTTATAGGGAATGATGAAGCATGCTAAGCTTCATCAATAGAAGAAAACAGTCTGACATAATTTAATAATTAAAACCAAAAACGAGTATAATATTATTAGCAACTTAATTTAAATCTCAATGATTTAGAACTTATTGTGGGTGAAAGCAAGCTTGTGTTAATGTGGTTGAATGTCTCTGAGATACAGTTGTTAGAAAATGGAAAAATAAAATTTCGGTTTTGGGTGGCAATTTGAATTCTGAAAATTGGTTTTATGCAAGCAGGGCTCTCAAGATGAAAAACATTAGGCTGGTTCAGATGGTAACATCAGTTTGATCTTCAGGTGTACAAATTTGCAGATCTTTTCCCTCAATAGTTTTTGAAGAGTTACACTGTAATTTAGATGAGGGTGTTATGGAGTGGGTTTTTGGATTTTAGTTTAGACTTTAAGATGGTGAACAGAGTCTACTTTGGAAGACAGTATATTTAATGGATTGCTTTTACGTAAATTTTATCTACTTGAAAATGTCTCCAAAAGTCAATTTGTTTTCCTTTTAGGATTTACAGTTTGTATTTGTGTTAGTCAAATTCTGACACTTCCTATTTCAAGTGATGTGTTAGTAGAAATTCTTAATTTACCCCAAAATATAAAATTCTTTGTCTGTCTTGAATTTGGTATGTTTGCATATAAAGTTTTGATTAAAATACCTAAGATGTTAATTTGAATTTGTCATGTTTCTTGCTTTGGGACTTACTTTAGAAATAACATTTTTTGTATGTTATCTTTTTATAGTCTTCTTTATGTTACAATATCATAAAAATATTATAAGACTAAAAGAGGAGAAACATTACCTAACAGTCTCGCTCACTAACACAAATGCTCTGTTGAGGTTTTAGTAAATTTTCTTCTATACTTCCCAAACACATTTTTATATGGATTGTAATGATTGTACATAATAGTAATTTTTGATTTCAGCCTTTTCACTCTTCAGCACTAGCTATTCCATATTACTAACTTCCTGAAAATAATTTCTTATGGTTATATAGTATTTAATGGACTATAACTACCATAATTGATTTTCTATTGGTAGAAATTAAAGTGTTATCTTTGCTCTGTAATATTGTCATGAATATCTACAGTTTATTATTTAATTTGGGAGTATTTTTTTGAAAAATGGAATTACTTGGTCAGATAATTTTTTATGGTTCTTTTTTCTCCAGACTCTTGGTAGATTGTTCTAATAACACAGTTTAACTCACAGGTACAGAAGTTCTTCCACTTAGACTTGTCTAATTTTTACTTTTTCTTACTCTGAGATTTTGTCTTAACTAAGTATTATTCAAACAGTATATTGCAGTGTAGCATGTGGTGCATGGTTATTGCAACAGGTGTCTGAAATTGAGGATGGTCAACTGTCAGGCTTCCAGGTTTACCTTTTGGGAGTCTTTGTGCTGTTCAGTAACATACTTTGTTTCTTGATATTGGTCATACTGATTGAATATTAATTATGTTAATATTTCTACCTTACGATTCCTAGTACATATCTATGTGGGGCCAATTTGTAGTACATTTTTTGCATTTGTCCACAAACTTAACACCTGGTGCTAGATGTGCAGTTAGTAATTTGACCTACTTGACTTGAAGGAACATGATGCATTCAGTGGCTTTGTTGCTTGTCTTCACTGAATAAGCTGTGTAGACGCTAAGGATGAACACATAACATTTTTATGTAGGAGAAATCTGAGGTCTTTTCTTCAGCCTGTTTTCTTTTAAAGGCACTGTTTGATTGGTTGGTCTAATTGGATTTCTGTTTCAAGAAATGACTGGGTTTCCCTTTTGTTCAATTTGTATTGGCTGTGAGATCATCTTGGATTGGTAATAATATCTGTGATCAGCCTTTTCTTAATTCAAAAAATTGGGAGTATGGTTGATTTACAATGTTGTGTTTCTGATGTACAGCAAAATAGGTCAGTTATACATATATTCATTCTTTTTTATTTTCTATTCTTATATAGGTCTTTACAAAGTATTGAATAGAATTTCCTGTGCTATTCAGGAGGTTCTTATTATGTGATAAACCTTTTCTGAATGCTTCTAAGGATCATTCTAAGGAGATTTAGTATTAACACAAGCTTATATAATTTTGAACTAACAGGTTGCTCTTCTGGTAGTTTTTTAGAACTTCCCAGTGCTGGTTTTTGAAGTGAGTGTACCATGTGGGGATAGAATAATAAAAAAAAGTGAGGTTGAGAAATTTTGGTAATCTTGCAGTTACAGTAGTCCAGAAATGGTTAGGCATTTGCACATTGCATGTACACTTGTTGGGGTGAGAGATGAAATGGATGAGCATGATGACTGTAACAGGATACTGAGTTTGCTTGCTGCTGCTGTTGCTAAGTCGCTTCAGTCGTGTCCAACTCTATGCAACCCCATAGACGGCAGCCTACCAGGCTCCCCTGTCCCTGGGATTCTCCAGGCAAGAACACTGGAGTGGGTTGCCATTTCCTTCTCTAATGCATGAAAGTGGAAAGTGAAAGTGAAATCGCTCAGTCGTGTCCGACTCTTGGCGACCCCATGGACTGCAGCCCACCAGGCTCCTCCGTCCATGGGGTTTTCCAGGCAAGAGTACTGGAGTGGGGTGCCATTGCCTTCTCCGTTGCTTGCTAGTTGTAATATTTCTTATTAAATGACCGATGAATCTACACACTCATCTCTTCTGTCTGATCTTTTTGCCTTTTTTCTGATGTATTTCAGAAGGCATATACTCTTGTGATTAAAGTGGAAACTGCTTAAGATAATTAGTCCATTCACAATTATTATTTTGAAATTTATAATGTTTGAAATAATGTTTTAAAATTTCTAAATTGGTTCACTTGGATGAGTAAAGAGGTTATAAAAGTTTTATAGCTAAGTGTTCTAAAAATAGGTAATGTTAAAACCTAAGACTCATTCAACAAGTTTTTTTGAGCCTTATTAGATGCTGGAGCTAGTGGTGAACATGATAGATAAGGGGCTTGTTAGTATGGATGTTGTATTTTACTGGAGGAGGCAGAATAAGCACATTAAAAATCATATGCTAATAGTGAAAAGTATTAAATAATAATTTAATAATAGTAATAAAAGAATCAGTAAACTCTCATGTGTGAGGGAGAGAGGAAGAAGATTGTTATGGGTCGATTTAGATAATATGGAGAGGAAATACTCATGAGCCGGAGACCTGAAAGAGTTCCAATAACACATGATGTGCAAAGATCCTGAAGAGGGAACAAACTTGGGGATCAGGACAATAGGAAGAAGTACAATGTATTAGTTGCTTATAGATGCTGTGACCAATTATCACAAACTAGACAGCTTACAATAAAGAAAAATTTCTCTTATAGTTCTGGAGGCCAGAAGTTAGTAACCATGGTCTCAGCCGTGCTATTTTCTTTCAGTAGGCTCTTGGAGAGAATCCATGCTTCTTCCAACTTCTAGTAGTTATAGGCAGCCTTAGCTTGTGGCTGCATCTCTTTCTGTTGTCTTCACTTGGCCTTTTCTATGTTTGTGTTAATCCCTTTGGCCTTTTGTAAGGACACTTGTGATGACATTTAGGGCCCACTTGGATAATCCAGGTTAATCTCTTCATTTCAAAATTCTTAGTTATATTGGCTAGAACTTTTTTTTCAAATAATATAACACACATTTCAGAAATTAGGGCTTGATATAATTGAGTGGACATTATTCAATCTCCTATAGCTAGTATAGAACTATTTCAAATCCTAAAAGATGATGCTGTGAAAGTGCTGCACTCAATATGCCAGCAAATTTGGAAAACTCAGCAGTGGCCACAGGGCTGAAAAAGGTCAATTTTCATTCCATTCCCAAAGAAAGGCAATGACAAAGAATGTTCAAACTACCACACAGTTGCACTCATATCATGCAGAGTAATGCTCAGAATTTTCAAAGCTAGGCCTTAGCATAAACCGAGAACTTCCAGATGTTCAAGCTGGATTTAGAAAAGGCAGAGGAACCAGAGATCAAATTGCCAACATCCTTTGAATCATAGCAAAAGCAAGAGAATTAAAAAAAAATACCTACTTCTGCTTCATTGACTATGCTAAAGCTTTTGACTGTGTGGATCACTTCAAACTGTGTAAAATTCTTAAAGAGATGGGAATACCAGACCACCTTACCTGCCTCCTGAGAAACCTATATGCAAGGCCAGGAGCAACAGTTAGAACCGGACATGAAACAATGGTTTGGTTCCAAACTGGGAAAGGCATACGTCAAAGCTGTATATTGTCACCCTGCTTAGTTAACTATTTGTAGAGTACATCATGTGAAATGCTGGGCTGAATGTAGCACAAGCTGGAATCGAGATTCCCGGGAGAAATATCAATAACATCAGATATGCAGATGATATCAGCCCTATGGTCGAAAGCAAAGAGGAACTAAAGAGGCTTTTGATGAAAGTGAATGAGGAGAGTGAAAAGGCTGGCTTTAAATTTAACATTAAAAAAATGAAGATCATGGCATCTGGTCTCATCACTTCATGGCAAATAGATGGGGAAAAAATGGAAACAGTGACAGACCATTTTTTTGGGTTCTAGAATCACTGCAGGTGGTGACTGCAGCCATGAAATTAAAAGATACTTGTTCCTTGGAAGAAAAGCTATGACCATCCTAGACAGCATATTAAAAAGTGGAGACATTACTTTGTCAACAAAGGTCCATCTAGACTAAGCTATGGTTTTTTGAATAGTCATGTATGGATGTGATAGTTGGACCGTAAAGAAGGCTAAGTGCCAAGGATTGATCCTTTTGAACTGTGATGTTGGAGAAAACTCTTGAGAGTCCCTTGAACTGCTAGGAGATCAAACCTGTCAATCCTAAAGGCAATCAGTCCTGACTATTTTGGCTACCTGATTAGGGAGAGCAGACTCATTAGAAAATACCCTGATGCTGGGAAAGACTGATGATCTTTCCCAGCAAGAGGAGAAGGGGATGACAGAGGATGAGATGGTTGGATTGCATCATGTGACTCAATGGACATGACTTTGAACAACCTCTGGAAGATGGTAAAGGACAGAGATGCCTGTTGTGCTGCAGTCCATGGGGTCGCAAAGAGTCGGACATGACTGAGTGACTGAGTAACAATAAGTATCTAGTATGGCTAAACCATAGTAAGATAAGGCAAGATTTGTAGAAAATGAAATCTGAGAAGGAGAGAGGAAGAGAGGGAGAGGACCCTGGAGAAAGCGGTGGGACATATAGCTGATAGGACTAGATGGGCTGGATATGGGGAACGCAAGAGAGAGTGATGCTAAGTTTTTTAATTGAAGAAGTAGATGGATGATGGTGTGCTTTACTGAAATGGGAAATATGTGGAAGATGAACCAATTTGGGAGAGAAAAAATCAAGAATTCTGTATTTGCAGTGTTCAATTTCAGATGCCTAAGAAAAGATTTAAGTAAGGAAACTAGTCGGTATTTGTTGCTTAGGAGAGGGATCAGAGCTGTAGGTACAAATTTGGGATTTATCTATTTAAACAGGATTTAAATCTGTGAGAGTGGGTAAAGTTGGATGGAATAAAACAGACTTAGAGTGCTCTGCCATGAACTGTGGGGCACTTTGACTTTAAAGGTACGTTAGCTAGGGAGCTAGGAAAGGAGACTGTGGAGGGAGTGGCCATGGGGCAAGAGGAAAACCTGGGAAGTATGTGTTCCCTAAGCCAGAGAGGGAAGTAGATAGCCTGTTGTTTCAAATGCTGCTGAGAGCTCTGTCAGGATGAAGCTTAAAAGTAGTAATTTTATTACATAATATGCTTACTATAAGCTTTTTGAGTGCAGAGGTGAGGATGGAGGCTAGCAAGAGTAGCTTGAAGGAAATATGGAATATGAGGAAATAGAAGCAGCAAATGTAGACAAAGTTTTTTGCCTACAATGGAGCAGAGAAATGATGCTGTAGCTGGAAGGGAGTATGAAATTATTTTTAAGGTAATGAAAAATGTTAAGGATTTTTATGATGAATTATATTGAAAAAAAATTTTTTTTTCAAAATTTGCCTTAGAATGTATGTGGGATGTTAAATTCCAACTTCTGAAGATTGTTTGGTAATAATAATTTTTCAGTTGTTTGGTACCAGGGTGTTTCATTACTTTTTATCAGTTATATGAAGCTGAATGTTATAACACTTATAAAACTAACCCTTTGGGGGCTCTATTCATCCAGTAGTATTTTGGATACTAGAAAAGAGAAAATCTTCGGTGTTTCACTTTAAATCAGGAAAGCCAGATTACTTTTCTTGTTTGTCTTATCATCTATGGTAATCATAAATTGGAACTTTTTACTGTAGCAGTTATCAAATCTCAAACCATTTCAAGGATTTTATTGTATGTTTTTAGTAAGTTAGAAAAATAATTGAATGTCATTTGAGCTTTATAAAGGTAGTTTTTGTGTTTTTTTGGTGGAAAGGAAAGTTTGCTTTATTTTGGATTCTGGGAACCAAGGGTGTAGGGTGAGGAAAGGAGGACTCCTGTCCAAAGGCCTACTCTCCCCACCACTGACAACCACTGGGTAAGAGCTTTTTTTAAAGTCAGTGTGTTTTGTGAAGAAATTTTGGCCTAAAAGTATTACCTGAAGATGTTAATACCTACCTTGGTGCACTCCCTCCAGCTTTAGATTTATTTAAAGAAACTTAGTTGACAAAACAAACTGTGATTTTTCTAATTTAGTCAGTTAATTGAAGTGTTATCTGTAAACTTGAGGTCACTTTTTGTGCTTAAATTATTGAATTTGATTTTTAAGAATTTAAGAGCTCTGTTCAAAAGTTTTGCCTTTAGTATCAGGAACTTGTTTGAGAGGAAGCAGCCTGTTACATACCTAGATGAATTGAGGATGGCTTTTTTCCAATAAAACTTTATTTCTAAAAACTGGTGGCCCACCAGATTTGGCTTGTGGCTATAGTTGGCTGACCATTGTTTTAAGTGATATATTAGTATGCTATACATAAAATTTTAAAGTGAAGATGTTTTAGAGTAGTTAATAAAGGAACATGCAGTGACCCAGGAAATATTACATTCTATAATTGTTTTGTTCTGGACAAAGCCCAGTTGTTATACTCATTTTTATTATTCAGAGTAGAAAACTAATCTTTTCTTTTTTCTTACAGGATAGGTATTCTTCTGGAGCAAATGGAGACACTTTTAACAGGACTCCGGCTTCATCGTCAGGTATGTGTTAAGGCAAAAATGCAGAACTGTTTTTAGGTTAAGGGCTTCATCCACTGGATGAGAAGCAGACTAGTAGATACCTTGTCAAGGAAGTTTTTTTAAATTTTCTAGTGAGACATTCTGGAGAACGCAATGGCAACCCACTCCAGTACTCTGCCTAGAAAATCCCACGGGCAGAGGAGCCTGGTAGGCTGCTGTCTATGGGGTCGCTAAGAGTCGGACACAACTGAGCGACTTCACTTTCACTTTTCACTTTCATGCATTGGAGAAGGAAATGGTAATCCACTCCAGTGTTCTTGCCTGGAGAATCCCAGGGACAGGGGAGCCTGGTAGGCTGCCATCTATGGGGTTGCATAGAGTCGGACATGACTGAAGCGACTCAGCAGCAGCAGCCGTGAGACATTCTGGCTTGAATATTTTGAGTTGGGAGCCTCTTAACAATTAAAGGAAGGGAGAGAAGAAAGAGTGTAGTATTACAGAGTGAATCCTTTGATTTAGTGGATTTGCTGTCAAACCTTTGCCCAGCCTGGAAGTTGCACGTTTGGCTTTTAGGCTGCTATGGGAATTGTCAGGATTCCTGATATAAGGCAGTAGGAGAGTAGACTCAGGTGTTGAAGCAGGTTACAATGATGGTGACCTGTCAGGAAGCAACTATTTAAACCAAACTCATATCAAATTAATACACATAAATCCCTTGCATTTCCTATACACTGACAATGAGAAAATAGATATAGAAATTAAGGAAACAATCTCATTCACCATTTTGTCAAAAAGAATAAAATACTTAGGAATAAATTTGCCTCAGGAAACAAAAGACCTATATTTAGAAAACTTTTAACACTGATGAAAGAAATCAAAGATGATACAAATAGATGGAGACATACACCATGTTCATGGATTGGAAGAATCAACATAGTGAAAATGAGTATACTACCCAAAGCTATCTATAGATTCAATACAATCCCTGTCAAGCTGCCAATAATATTTTTCACAGAACTAGAACAATTAATTTCACAATTTGTGAAACACAAAAAACCTCAAATAGCCAAAGCAATCTTGAGAAAGAAGAATGGAACTGGAGGAATCAACCTGCCTGACTTCAGACTATACTCTAAAGCTACAGTTGTGAAGACAATATGGTACTGGCACAAAAACAGAAATATAGATCAGTGGAACAAATAGAAAGCCCAGAGATAAATCCATGCACCTATGGACACCTTATCTTTGACAAAGGAGACAAAAATATACAACGGAGAAAAGACAATCTCTAACAGGTGGTGCTGGGAAAACTGGTCAACCACCTGTAAAAGAATGAAACTAGAAAACCTTCTAACACCATACACAAAAATAAACTCAAAGCTCTAAATGTAAAACCAGAAACTATAAAACTCCTAGAGGAAAACATAGGCAGAACACACTCTGACATAAATCACAACATGATCCTCTATGACCCACCTCCCAGAATAATGGAAATAAAAGCAAAAATAAACAAATGGGACCTAATTAAACTTAAAAGCTTTTGTACAACGAAGGAAACTATAAGCAAGTTGAAAAGACAGCCTTCAAAATGGGAGAAAATAATAGCAAACAAAGCAACTGACAGTTAATCTCAAAAATATACAAGCAGCTCAATACCAGAAAAGTAAGTGACCCAATCAAAAAATGGGCCAAAGAACTAAACAGACATTTCTCCAAAGAAGACATATAGATGGCTAACAAAGACATGAAAAGATGCTCAGCATCACTTATCAGAGAAATGCAATTCAAAACCACAATGAGGTACCATCTGATGCTGGTCAGAATGGCTGCTATCAAAAAGTCTATGAACAATAAATGCTGGAGAAGGTGTGGAGAAAAAGAACGCTCTTACACTGTTGGTGGGAATGCAAACTAGTACAGCCGCTATGGAGAACAGTGTGGAGATACCTTAAAAAACTGGAAATAGAACTGCCATATGGCCCAGCAGTCGCACTGTTTGGCATACACACTGACGAAACCAGAATTGAAAGAGACACAGGTACACCAGTGTTATTGGAACACGGTTTACAGTAGCTAGGACATGTAGGCAACCTAGATGTCCATCTGCAGATGAATGGATAAGAAAGTTGTGATACGTATACACAATGGAGTATTACTCAGCTATAAAAAGAACATATTTGAGTCAGTTCTAATGAGGTGGATGAAACTGGAGCCTATACAAGTGAAGTAAGTCAGAAGGAAAAACACCAATACAGTATATTAACACATATATATGGTTTAATTTAGAAAGATGGTAACAGTGATCCTATATATATGCAAGGCAGCAAAAGAGATAAATATAAAGTACAGGCTTTTGGACTCTGTGGGAGAAGGCAAGGGTGGGATGATTTTAGAGAATAGCATTGAAACATGTATATTACTGTATGTGAAATAGGTGACCAGTCCAAGTTCAATGCGTGAAACAGGACACTCAGCTGGTGCACTGGGACAACCCAGAGGGATGGGATGGGGAGGAGGGTTTAGAACAGGGGAACACTTGTATACCTGTGGCTGATTGATGTCAATGTATGGCAAAACCCACCACAATATTGTACTTAGCCTCCAATTAAATAAATTAATTTAAAAAGTAAAATATTTAATTTAAAAAAAGATAATATGAGCCTCTTTGGGATCTGAAAACTAACTTAGGGAGGTCCTCGGCAAATAAGAGAAACAAATCAAAATAAGGGAGCTGTTGTTTTTCCCCTATCACTTGTCTCCATCTTGTTTGCCTACATTTTTTTCTGAAGTTGAGAAGATAGCTGGAAGTGGTAGGACCTGGGCTAGAAAATTAAACTCAATGCAGTAGTCTTTGATATTGTTGAAGTTCACAGCAGGCTGATATGCTACTTCTAGTATTTTTTCAATTAAAAAATACATATAACAACAAAATTTACTGTATTAATCATTTTTAAATGGTTCAGTGATATTAAGTACCTTCATGTTGCTGTGCAGCCTGACCGCCATCTACCTCAGACTTTTTCACCTTCCCAAACTGAAATTTCATACCCAGTAAGCAATAAGTCAACAATCACTCCTCTCCTCAGCTCTTGGCAACCATTGTTTACTTTCTATGAACTTAAGTTACTATGGATTTTCTATAAGTCTGTGACCTTGAGTAACTACTTCTTTTACGTCTTACTCTCATGGAAGAGAGGGGCTTTTCTTGGTGGCTCAGTGGTATAGAATCCACCTACCTAATGAGGAGATGTGTGTTCGATCCCCAGTCAGGAAAATCCTCTGGAGAAGGAAATGGCAACCCACTCCACTATTCTTGCCAGGGGAAACCCATGGACAGAGGAGCCTGGTGGGCTACACAGCCCATGGAGTTGCAAAAGAGTCGGACACGACTTTGCAACTAAAACAACAACTAATGTAAGAAAGAGGGCCTGGTGATACCAGGTAGTTTCATTTCTCTCATCAAAAATTTGTGAATGAAGTAAAACATTTTTATAGTTAAGGGAGCTACTGGCTCACTGAAGCCTGTCCTAAGGTGAAAAAACCTGTGGAGAGGTAGTTTATAAAATGTAAACTTGGGGGCAGGAGGGGGGCTGTTGAGAGAGTTCATCAGGTTAAAGCAGATTTAATCCCCATGTTCACCTTAAGTTCAGAGTAATCCTCTTGATAGAAGGAAGTCAAGTTTAGATGAAATGCTTTTGTTATTGTCAAGATACACTTATCTTTTGTAAACTTTTAAATGCAGCAGTTTAATATAGAATATCCTGATTCTCAAAAGTTTATTAAATTGCTGCCTGCTGAAACCCCAGCAAAAGGCTAATAACCATGTGTATGTGTATGTACTTGAAGTATTCAAAGAAGAAAATTGGGTGAAAGTGGTCTATACTTAACATATCTATATGCATAGATCATTGTGTAACCAGAAGAAACCTTGTTCTGTGAGGTGTCAAAGATAACTTTCATAAAGGAATGAAAGTTTGAATCTATACTATATTAAGGTGTAACATTACTTTGTAGTGAAGTCATCAATAAGCTAGATTGAAATGGCCACCAGCTAAAAACGTGGACTTCTCTTAGCATTAGATCTTGAATGTTCAGACTAATGAAGTAAAATCAATAATAAAAAATACAGTTTGCCTGTTTACCTTCTGAATAACAAGTACTTTGGTATCTCTTTTTTAATTGATTTCTTTTTCATGAAAATAGATTTTTCTTATTACAGAAATACACACCAGGGCAATGAATGCTATCTAAATATTCTTATTGCAAAAACCAAAAAAATGAAAAAACTTAAATATAGTGGTGAAAATAAAGAAAATAATCTGAAATCTTGACTTCAAGGTTTAACCACTTTTGTTAAACTCTGTTTTGTTAAAGTCTGTTGCTTCTGATATTTTAGATTTCTTTCTTTTTTAAAAAAAAGTTTACTTATTTGTCTGAGTCTGCTCTGTTGCAGCGTGTGAGCTTCTCTCTAGTTGAGGCGTGTAGGCTCAGTAGCTTAGTTGCCCTGTGGCATGTGGGATCTTAGTTCCCCAACTAAGGATCGAACCTGTGTCCCCTCCATTGGAAGGTGGATTCTTTATTATTATTATTTATTTTAATTGGAATCTAATTACTTTACAGTAATGATGGTTTTTGCCAGACTACCAGGTTCATATGTATTGCCAATTATTGTAGTTCATTTATAATTACATCATGAGAAACGCTGGGCTGGAAGAAGCACAAGCTGGAATCAAGATTGCCAGGAGAAATATCAATAACCTCAGATATGCACATGATACCACCCTTATGGCAGAAAGTGAAGAGGAACTTAAAAAGTCTCTTGATGAAAGTGAAAGTGGAGAGTGAAAAGGTTGGCTTAAAGCTCAACATTCAGAAAACGAAGATCATGGCATCACTTCATGTGAAATAGATGGGAAAACAGTGGAAACAGTGTCAGACTTTATTTTTTTGGGCTCCAAAATCACTGCAGATGGTGACTGCAGCCATGAAATTAAAAGACGCTTACTCCTTGGAAGAAAAGTTATGACCAACCTAGATAGCGTATTGAAAAGCAGAGACATTACTTTGCCAACAAAGGTCTGTCTAGTCAAGGCTATGGTTTTTCCTGTGGTCATGTATGGATGTGAGAGTTGGACTGTGAAGAAAGCTGAGTGCCGAAGAATTGATGCTTTTGAACTGTGGTGTTGGAGAAGACTCTTGAGAGTCCCTTGGACTGCAAGGAGATCCAACCAGTCCATTCTGAAGGAGATCAACCCTGGGATTTCTTTGGAAGGAATGATGCTAAAGCTGAAACTCCAGTACTTTGGCCACTTCATGCAAAGAGTTGACTCATTGGAAAAGACTCTGATGCTGGGAAGGATTGGGGGCAGGAGGTTCTGGGGATGACAGAGGATGAGATGGCTGGATGGCATCACTGACTCGATGGATGTGAGTCTGAGTGAATTCCGGGAGTTGGTGATGGACAGGGAGGCCTGGCGTGCTGCAATTCAGGGGGTCACAAAGAGTCGGACACGACTGAGCGACTGAACTGAATACAGTATAGAACACAATATATATAAAACTCTGTTGTATGACTGTACCACATATTTGAATTCTTTTTTTAATGCACATTTGAGTTGCTTCCTTTTTTGTTGTTACAAACAAAGCTACCGTGAACATCTGTTTTCCCTCGTTTGCTAAGTATATGTTTTAGGTTATGAATGGTGTTGAATTGTATTATGTACTTTAAGCTGTGGAGATAATTACTTTTTTAATCTGTTAATGTTGTTAATTACCTTTTTAGATATTCTGATGGTAAACACCCTTGCATAATGGAATAAACTCAACTTGGTCATACTATTGTACCTGTTCAGTTTACTATTGGGATTGATTTGCTAATATGTATTTTTGAGATTTTATATCTACTCATGAGTAAAAGAGGTTTAATTTTCTTCTGTCTTGTCATATCATAATTACTATGGCCTTGTGGAATGAATTGGGGAATAATTCCTCTTTCTATTTTCTGGTAGAATTGTATAATGTTGGAATGATTTGTTCTTTGAGAGTTTGATAGAACTCACCTGTGAAACTACATTTAAATAGGTATGATACAGAGATTTGAGTACTGGTTCTCCTTCTGTAGGACAGTTTTGTTTGTTTTTGTTTCTTGAGTCAGTTTTGGTGAATCAGAACTTTGCTGTTTGTCTTTTTTTAGATTTCAGGTATAACTGATATATGATATTTGTCCTCATTTTTGTGACTTTCTTCACTTAGTATGTTATTCTCTGGGTCTACCCATTTTGCTTCAAATAGCATTATTTGTCTTTTTTTAATGACTGAGCAGTATTCCACTGTGTGTGTGTGTGTGTGTGTGTGTGTGTACACGTATTCTTTGTCCTTTCCTCTGTTGATGGGCATTTAGCTTTCTTCCATGTCTTGGTTATTGTAAATAGTGCCGCTGTTAACATTGGGGTGCATGGGGTGTATGTATCTTTTCAAATTAGAGTTTTATCCAGATATATGCCCAGGAGTGAGATTGCCAGATCATATAATAACTTAGTATTTTAAGGAACCTCTGTAATGTATGGAGGTTTTCCATAGTGGCTGCACCAGTTTACATTCCCACCAACAGTGTAGGAGGGTTCCTTTTTCTCTATACTCTCTTCAGAATTTATTATTTTATGACAAACCCACAGCCAATGTAGTGGTTTATTTTCAGGACCTTTTAGTGATAGCCATTCTGACTGATATGAGGTTATGCCTCATTATAGTTTTGATTTGTATTTCTCTGATAGTTAGCGGTGTTGAGCATCTTTTCATGTGCCTGTTGGCTATCTGTATGTCTTCTTTGGAGAAATGTTTGTTTAGGTGTTCAGCCCATTTTGTAATTGAGCTGTTTGTTTTTTTTTGTTACTGGGCTGTTTGTATGAGCTCTTTGTACATTTTTTTTTAAATTAATCCCTTGTTGGTCCTATCACTGGCAGATATTTTCTTTCAGTCTGTAGTGTGTCTTTTAATTTTTTTTTTTTATGGTTTCCTTTGGTGTGCAAAAGCCTATAAGTTTTGATTAGGTCCCATTTGCTTGTTTTTGTTTTTATTTCTGTTGCCTTGGGAGAGTAACCTAGGAGAACATTGGGTAAGATTTATTTCAGAGAATGTTTGGCCTTTCTTTTAGGAGTTTTTAATTGATTTTAAAAAGAATTTTAATTTTCCCTTTCTGATATTTCCTTGTAAGTGTTAAAAAATGCAACAGATTTCTATATGGTAATCTTATATCCTGCTGCTGCTGCTGGTGCTAAGTCACTTCAGTCGTGTCCGACTCTGTGCGACCCCAGAGATGGCAGCCCACCAGGCTCCCCCGTCCCTGGGATTCTCCAGGCAAGAACACTGGAGTGGGTTGCCATTTCCTTCTCCAGTGCATGAAAGTGAAAAATGAAAGTAAAGTCGCTCAGTCTTGTCTGACTCTTAGCGACCTCATGGACTGCAGCCTACTAGGCTCCTCCGTCCATGGGATTTTGCAGCTAAGAGTACTGGAGTGGGGTGCCATTGCTACTTTGCTGATTTAATCAGTTCTAGTAGTTTTTCTGTGAAGTTTTTAGGGTTTTTTATATATATTATCATGCCATCTGCATATGACAGTATTACCTCTTCCTTTCCAGTTTGGACATCTTTTATTTTTCTTATCTCGTTGCTGTGGCTAGGACTTCCAATACTATGTTGAATGGAAATAGTGAGAGTGGGCATACTTGTTTTATTTTTTTTATTATTTTTTGGGGGGCATACTTGTTTTAGATTTTAGTAGGAAGGCTTTCAGCTTTTTGCTTTTGAGTACTATGTTGGCTGTGGGTTTGTCATAAATAGCTTTTATTATGCTTGGATATGTTCCCTCCATATCCACTTTTATGATGAATGGGTGTTGAATTGTATCAAATGCTTTTTCTGCATCTGCTGAGATGATCAAGTGGTTTTTGTCTTTTGTCAGTATGCTGTATGTGTTGAACCATTTTTTTGACCCTGTGATGAATCCAGCTTGATCATGGTGTATGACTTTTTATGTGTTGTTGAATTTGATTTGCTAACACTTCCTTCAGAATTTTTGCATCTATATTCACCAGAGGTACTGGCCTGTAATTTTCTTTTTTGGTAATGTCTTTGCCTGGTATCAAGGTGATGGTGATGTCATAGAATCACTTTGGGAGTATTCTTCTAGTCTTATGAAAGAGTTTGAGAAGGATTGGTTCAAGTTTTTCTTTGTATGTTTGGTAGAATTTTCCATTTATGCCATCCAGTTCTTAACATTTGTTTGTAGGGAAATATCTTTTTTTTTCCCAGTAATATTTTGGTCCCTATATTTTACAAAAATTTAAATTTAGTTTTTAATTGAAGGATAATTGCTTTATAGAATTGTGTTGGTTTCTGCCCAACACCAACATGAATCAGCCATAGGTATACATATGTGCCCTCCCATTTGAACCTCCTTCCCACCTTCCTCCCAATCCCACCCCTCTAGGTAGGTACAGAGCCCCAGTTTGAGTTCCCTGAGTCATACAGCAAATTCCTGTTGACTGTTTATTTTACATAATGGTAATGTAAGTTTCCATGTTACTCTCTCCATACATCCCACCCTCTCCTTCCTCCCCATATCCATGTCCATAAATCTGTTCTTTATGTCTGTGTCTCCATTGCTGCCCCAAATGATTTTATCAGTACCATCTTTCTAGATTCCATGTATATGCATTAGTATAAAATATTTTTCTCTGTCAAACTTACTTCACTCCATATACTAGGCTCTAGGCTCATCCACCTCATTAGAATTGGCTAAAATGTGCTTCTTTTTGTTGCAGGAGTTTTTAAGTTAAAGTTTCTATTTCACTTCTAGTGATTAGTCTGTTCAGATTATCAGTTTCTTCTTGCTTCAGTTTTGGTAGGCTGTATGTTTCTAAAAACTTGTCCATTTCTTCTAGGTTGTTTAATTTATTGGCATGTAATTGTCCATAGTATTCTCTTATGATTTTTTGTATTTCTGCAGTATTGGTTGGTATTTATCCCCTTTTCATTTCTTGTTTTATTTCTGCCCTCTCGCTCTCTCTTGTTCTTGGTGAGCCTGGCCAGAGATTGTTGATTTTGTTTCTCATTTCAAAAAACCAGGTTTTGGTTTTATTGATTGTTTTTCTATTTCTTAATCTCTATTTTAATTTATTTCCTATTGGATCTTTAGTAAATGCCTCCTCTTCTGACTTTAGTTTTTGTTTGTTCTTCTGTTTCCTATCTTCAGGAAGTAGGCTACTTGTTTGAGCGTCTTTCTCGTTTGTGAGGAAAACCTGTGTCACTATGAACTTCCTTCAGAGCACTGCTTTTCCTGCAGCCCGTAGATTCTGTGTATGGTTATGTTTCCATTGTCATTTATCTCAAGGTATTTTTAAAATTTCCTCTTTGATCTTATTGATCCACTTTTTTTGTTCTTAAGTAGCATGTTGTTTAGTCTCTGAATAATCACTTTTTTTCTTGTTTCGCTGTGGTTGATTTCTGAGGTCATGCCATTGTGGTCAGAAGAGATGCTTAAAATAATTTCTGTCCTCTAAAATTTGTTGAGGCTTATTTTGTATCCTTCAGTTCAGTCACTCAGTCGTGTCCTGACTCTTTGCAACCCCATGAATTGCAGCACGCCAGGGCTCCCTGTCTATCACCAACTCCCGGAGTTCACTCAAACTCGCGTCCATTGAGTCAGTGAAGCCATCCAGCCATCTCATCCTCTGTCATCCCCTTCTCCTCCTGCCCCCAATCCCTCCCAGCATCAGAATCTTTTCCAATGAGTCAACTCTTCGCATGTGGCCTAGTATGGGTCTAACCTAGAGAATGTTTTATGTGTAATTGAAAAGAATGTGTAGTATCTGTATTTTGGGGATGTAATGTGACTGGTTCCAAATTAGGAAAGAAGTACGTCAAGGCTGTATATTATCACCCTGATTATTTAAATTATATGCAGAGCACATCATGCTAAATGCCAGGCTGGATGAAGCACAAGCTGGAATCAAGATTGCCAGGAGAAACATCAATAACCTCAGATACGCAGATGACACGACCTTATGGCAGAAAGCAAAGAACTAAAGAGCCTCTTGATGAAAGTGAAAGAGGAGAGTGGAAAAGTTGGTTTGAAATTCAACATTCAGAAAACTAAGATCATGGCATCCAGTCCCATCATTTCATGGCAAATAGATGGGGAAAAACAGTGGAAACAGTGAGAGACTTTATTTGGGGGGGCTCCAAAATCACTGCAGATGGTGACTGAAGCCATGAATTAAAAGACGCTTGCTCCTTGGAAGGAAAGTTATGACCAAACTAGACAGCAAAAAGCAGAGACATTACTTTGCCAGCAAAGGTCCGTCTAGTCGGAGCTATGGTTTTTCCAGTAGTCATGTATGGATGTGAGAGTTGAACCATAAAGAAAGCTTCGTGCCAAGGACTGATGCTTTTGAATTGTGATGTTGGAGAACTTTTGAGAGTCCCTTGGACTGCAAGGAGATCAAACCAGTCAATCCTAAAGGAAATCAAACTTGAATATTAATTGGAAGGACTGATGCTGAAGCAGAAGCTCCAATACTTAGGCCACCTGATGTGAAGAACTGACTCATTTGAAAAGACCTTGATGCTGGGAAAGATTGAAGGTGGGAGGAGGTGGGGTGACAGACGATAAGATGGTTGGATGGCATCACCGACTTGATGAACATGTGATTAAGTAAGCTCCGGGAGTTGGTGATGGACAGGGAAGCCTGGTGTGCTGCAGTCCATGGGGTCACAAAGAGTCTGAGCAACTGAACTGATTGTCCTGAAAATATTAATTAAGTCTAACTGTTCTAATACGTCATTTAGGATCTCTGTTGCCTTATTGATTTTCTGTCTGGAAGATTTGTCTACTGATGTCAGTGAGGTGTTAAACTCTCCTCTATTATTGTATTCCGATCCATTTCTCTCTTTAGGTCTGTTAGTATTTGTTTTCTATATTTCAGTTCAGTTGCTGAGTTGTATCCGACTCTTTGCGACCCCATGGACTGCAGCACACCAGGCTTCCCTGTATATCATCAACTCCCAGAGTTTACTCAAATTCATGTCCATCTATTGGTGATGCCATCCAACTATCTCATCCTCTGTCATACCTTTATCTTCCCATCTTCAGTCTTTCCCAGCATCAGGATCTTTTCAAATGTCAGTTTTTCGTATCAGGTGGTCAAAGTATTGGAGTTTCAGCTTCAGCATCAGTCCTTCCAATGAATATTAGGACTGATCTCCTTTAGGATGGACTGGTTGGATCTCCTTGCAGTCCAAGGGACTCTGAAGAGTCTTTTCCAAAACCACAGTTCAAAAGCATCAATTCTTTAGCACTCAGCTTTCTTTGTAGCCCAGCTCTCACATCCATACATGACTGCTGGAAAAACCATAGCTCTAACTAGATGGACTTTGGTTGGCAAAGTAATGTCTCTGCTTTTTAATATGCTGTCTAGGTTGGTCATGGCTTTTCTTCCAAGGAGCAAGTGTCTTTTAATTTCATGGCTTCAGTCACCATCTGCCGTGATTTTGGGGCCCCCCAAAATAAAGTCTGTCAATGTTTTAGTTATTTCCCCATCTATTTGCCATGAAGTGATGGGACTGGATGCCATGATCTTTGTTTTCTGAATATTGTATTTTAAGCCACCTTTTCCACTCTCCTCTTTCACTTTCATCAAGAGGCTCTTTAGTTACTCTTCACTTTCTGCCATAAGAGTGGTGTCATCTGCATGTCTGAGGTTATTGATATTTCTCCTGGCAATCTTGATTCCAGCTTGTGCTTCATCCAGCCTAGCATTTCACGTGATGTGCTCTGCATATAAGTTAAATAAGCATA
The DNA here is from genome assembly GCA_006408695.1 of Aepyceros melampus. Taxonomy (NCBI): domain Eukaryota; kingdom Metazoa; phylum Chordata; class Mammalia; order Artiodactyla; family Bovidae; genus Aepyceros; species Aepyceros melampus. The sequence goes on along the minus strand of SJXQ01012958.1, from coordinate 220,950 downwards.
GTGACAATATACAGCCTTGATGTATTCCTTTTCCTATTTGGAACCAGTCTTGTTCCGTGTCCAGTTCTAATTGTTGCTTCTTGGCCTGCATACAGATTTCACAGGAGACAGGTCAGGTGGTTTGGTATTCCCATCTCGTTAACAATTTTCCATAGTTTGTTGAGATCTACACAGTCAAAGGCTTTGACGTAGTCAATATAGCAGAAGTAGATATTTTTCTTGAACTCACATTCTTTTTCAATGATCCAGTGAATATTGGCAATTTGATCTTGGGTTCCTGTGTCTTTTCTAAATCCAGCTTGAACATCTGGAAGTTCACGGTTCATGTACTGTTGAAGCCTGGCTTGGAGAATTTTGAGCATTACTTTACTAGCATGTGAGATGAGTGCAATTGTGCAGTAGTTTGAACATTCTTTGCATTGCCTTTCTTATGGATTGTAATGAAAACTGACCTTTTCCAGTCCTATGGCCACTGCTGAGTCTTCAAAATTTGTTGGCATGTTGAGTGCAGCACTTTCACAGCATCATCTTTTAGGATTTGAAATAGCTCAATTGAGATTCCATCACCTCCACTAACTTTATTTGTAGTGATACTTCCTAAGACCCACTTGACTTCACATTCCAGGATGTCTGGCTCTAGGTGAGTGATCACACCATCATGGTTATCTGTGTCATGAAGATCCTTTTTGTATAGTTCTGTGTATTTGCCACCTGTTCTTAATGTCTCTGCTTCTATTAGGTCCATACCATTTCTGTCCTTAATGTACCCATCTTTGCATGAAATGTTCCCTTGGTATCTCTAATTTTCTTGAAGAGATCTCTAGTCTTTCTCACTCTATTGTTTTCCTCTATTTCTTTACACTGATCACTGAGGAAGGCTTTCTTATTTCTCTCTGCTATTCTTTGGAACTCTGCATTTAAATAGGTATATCTTTCCTTTTCTCCTTTTCATTTCACTTCTCTTCTTTTCTCAGCTATTTGTAAGGCCTTCTCAGACAACCATTTTGCCTTTTTGCATTTCTTTTTCTGGAGGATGGCCTTGATCACTGCCCTTTGTACTGTGTCAGGAACCTCCATCCATAGTTCTTCAGGCACTCTTATTAAATCTAATCCCTTGAATGTATTTCTCACTTCCATTCTATAATCATAAGGGATTTTATTTAGGTCATACCTGAAGGATCTAGTGGTTTTCACTGCTTTCTTCAGTTTCAGTCTGAATTTGGCAATAACAAGTTTATGATCTGAGCCACAGTCAGCTCCTGGTCTTGTTTTTGCTAACTGTATAGAGTTCTCCATGTTTGTCTGAAAAGAATATAATATTTTTATATACTTATATGTTTTTATATTTATATATAAGTATTTTAAATATAATTTTAAATATAAAAATTTATTTATAAATATATAAATATGTATATATTTATGCAAATTTAGATGCTCCTTATTGAGTGCATATGTGTCATTGAATGCAATATCCTCTTAATGTATTGATTATTTTATCATTGTGTAGTGTCTTTCTTTAGCCTTTTTATGGGTTTTGTTTGGATATCTGTTTTGTTTATATGAGTGTTGCATCCCCCACTTTATTGTCATTTTCATTTGCATGAAATACCTTTTTCCATGTCTGCACTTTTGGTCCTTTGTCCTGGAGTGTCTCATTGGTTTCTTACAAGAACTAGGTTTTGTCTTTATTGAGCCACTATTATATTTTTGTTTCCTATTGCATTTTTTGTTGTTGTTAACATTTTTAAAAAGATTTATTTATTTTTATTTATTTACGGCTGTACTGGGTCTTAATTGCTTTGCACAGGCATTCTCCACTTGTGGTGAGTGGGAGCTACTATCTAGTTGCAGTTCATGGGTTTCTCATTCCAGTGGTTTCTCTTGTTGTGGACCACGGGCTCTTGATTCATGGGCTTCAGTAGTTGCAACTCATGGGCTCTAGAGCGCTGGCTCAGTAGTTGTGGCACACAGGCTTAGTTGTCCCACCTCATGTGGGATCTTCCTGAACCAGGGATTGAATGTGTGTCTCCTGCATTGGTGAATTCTTTACCACTGAGCCACCAGGGAGGTCTGCTCTTACCACTTTTTTTCTCCTTCATTCTTGTGTGATTTATTTTGTTGTTTTTCTAATGTTCTTACTAGTTGAGATGGATGTTTACCTAATAATTTTCAGTTCTTATTGTATAAAAATTTAATTTCTGTTATATATCATTTTATCATACAATTCTAAGTATTTCTAAAGTTCCATTGTAATTTTTCTTCTTTGAACTGTTTTGTATAGAAGTGTTTTAAAAATTTATTTGCAAATGTAAGAGAATTTTAAAATTGTATAATTGAGTTACACTATCATATTAATTTTCAGTATATTATAGTGATTTGCTATTTTTATAGATTATACCCCATTCAAAGTTAGTATAAAATATTGACTATATTGTGCTGTATATTACATCCCTGTAGCTATTATAACTAGTAGTTTGTACCTCTTACCTCCCCTTCACCTATTTCATACCTCCCCTTCACCTATTTCATACCTCCCTCACCCTTCTCCCGTGTGGCAAACCACTACTTTGTTTTCTTTATCTGTTCATCTTTTCTGTTTTTGTATATCTGTTGACTTGTTTTATTTTTTAGATTCCACATATAAGCACAAATATACAGTATTTGTCTTCTAGTAATTTTTAATTTGATTGCATTGCAATTAGAGAATTTTTCTGTATGTGATACTGATTTTTGAAATTGTTGAATTTACATTTTGGCCTTCCATGTGGTCGGTTTTTATGAACATTCTATTGAGGAATGTCACTTGTTTTTAGTTCTGTGAATGTTTACAGTGTTCTGTGGATGATTATAATTTATCTGTTCTCCTTTGACTGTTTTTCTTGGCTGTTATAGACAGTGCTTATCAAAACATTCTTATGTGTATCTATATTACCATGTGAGTATATCCACAGGAAAAATTATAATAGTATATTTTCAAAAAGTATTTTCTTTTAAAATTAGGATCAAGATTGATCTAGTTTATAGTTTGAATGTTGTATATGATTTGTGCTTGTTTCCCTATGCCCTTGACTAGTCTTGGTATTAAAAAATATATTTATTGGAATATAGTTGCTTTACAATGTTATGTTAGTTTCTATTGTACAGCAGACTGAACTAGTTATATATATATTTCCACCTGTTTGGATTTCCTTTCCATAGAGCAATGAGTTCCCTATGCTATACAGTAGGATTTTCTTTAGTTACCTATTTTACACATAGCATCAATAGTATATATACATGAATCCCAGTCTTCCAGTTCATCCTCCGCCCCACCCCCTGCCTCTTGGTATCTATATATTTGTTCTCTATGTCTGTGTCTCTATTTCTGCTTTGCAAATAAGTTCACCTGTACCATTTTTCTATATTCCACATTTATGCATTAATATATGATATTTGTTTTTATGACTTTCTTCATTCTCTATGACAGTCTCTAGGTACATCCATTCTCTACAAGTGACCCAATTTCATTCCTTTTTATGGCCGAGTAATATTCCATTGTCGGTGTGTACCACATCTTCTTTATTCATTTCCTCTGTTAATGGAAATTTTGCTTGCTTCGCTGTCCTGGCTTTTGTAAATAGTGCTGCAGTGAACATTGGGGTGCATGTGTCCTTACGAATTATGTTTTTCTCTGGGTATATACCCAGTGTTGGGATTGCTGGGTCATGTGGTCCTTATGTTTTTAGTAGTTTTTAGGAACCTCCATTGGAGAAGGCAGTGGCAACCTACTCCAGTACTCTTGCCTGGAAAATCCAATGGACGAAGGAGCCTAGTAGGCTGCAGTCCATGAGGTTATGAAGAGTCGGACACTTACTGAGCGACTTCACTTCACTCACTTTCATGCACTGGAGAAGGAGATGGCAACCCACTCCAGTGTTCTTGCCTGGAGAATCCCAGGGATGGCGGAGCCTGGTGGGCTGCCATCTATGGGGTCGCACAGAGTCGGACACAACTGGAGCGACTTAGCAGCATCAGCATCAACAGCAGCAACAGCAGGAACCTCCATATTGTTCTCCATAGTGCCTGTATCAATTTACCTTCCCACCAACAGTGTAAGAGTGTCTCTTTTTCTCCACACTCCAGCATTTGTTGTTTGTAGACTTTTTGATGTTGGCCATCCTGACTTGTGTGAGGTGATACCGCATTGTACTTTTGATTAGCATTTCTCTAGTAATTAGTGATGTTGAGCATCTTTTCATGTGTTTGTTGGCCATCTGTATGTCTTCTTTGAAGAAATGTGTGGTCTTCTGGTGGTGGTTTAGTCACTAAGTCATGTCCGAGTCATGTCCAACTCTTACAACCCCATGGGCTGTAGCCTGCCAGTCTCCTCTGTCCATGGTATTCTCCAGGCAAGAATACTGGAATAGGTTGCCATTTCTTTCTTCAGAGGATCTTCCCAACCCAGAGATCTAAGCTGAGTCTCCTGCATTGCAGGCAGATTCTTTACCAACTTAGCTATGAGGAAACCCATTTAGATCTTCTGCTAGATTTGTATTAGCAAACTGTTCCAGTCAGTCATGGTTGGGAAAAGTTATTTTCTCCTTTTGATTTTCAGTGTCTTTATCAGTGAGAGTTAATCAGCATGTTTTTTCTTTTGGAGGACTACCTATTCTTATTCATAGTCCATTTTTTTACTAGTCTACTCATCTTTCTTATTGCTGTGTAAAATTCCTCCTATGCCATGTGCATGGCGCATTTAGATGGTTTAAAGCTTACTTACCACCAGGATACTTTTTTGTTACTTTGACTTGCTTCAAATGTTATTTACTTTAGAAATGGATGATGGATCGTCTCGAAGAGATCATTTCATGAGAAGTGGATTTGGCTCTGGGAGGAGTTTGGGAAACAGAGGTAAGTATCTTTCTTTAACCATCTTTTATAATAGGTGAATAGTGGAATGAATAGAGGCTTTTATGGCTGTTTCAGTTTAGTTCAGTCACTCAGTCGTGTCCTGACTCTGCAACCCCGTGAATCGCAGCCCACCAGGCCTCCCTGTCCATCACCAACTCCCAGAGTTTACCCAAACTCATGTCCATCGAGTCGGTGATGCCATCCAGCCATCTCATCCTCTCTCATCTCCTTCTCCTCCTGCCCCCAATCCCTCCCAGCATCAAGGTCTTTTCCAATGAGTCAACTCTTTGCATGAAGTGGCCAAAGTACTGGAGTTTCACCTTAAGCATCAGTCCTTCTAAAGAACACCCAGGACTGAACTCTTTTAGGATGGACTGGTTGGATCTTCTTGTAGTCCGAGGGACTCTCAAGAGTCTTCTCCACCACCACAGTTCAAAAGCATCAATTCTTTGGCACTCAGCTTTTTTCACAGTCCAACTCTCACATCCATACACGACCATTGGAAAAACCATAGCCTTGACTAGACGGACCTTTGTTGGCAAAGTAATGTCTCTGCTTTTCAATCTGCTATCTAGGTTGGTCATAACTTTTCTTCCAAGGAGTAAGCATCTTCTAATTTCACAGCTGCAGTCACCATTGCAGTGATTTTGAGCCCCCCAAAATAAAGTCTGACACTGTTTCCACTGTTTTCCCATCTATTTCCCATGAAGTGATGGGACCATATGCCATGATCTTCGTTTTCTGAATGTTGAGCTTTAAGCCAACTTTTCACTTTCTTTTTTCACTTTAATCAAGAGGCTTTTTAGTTCCTCTTCACTTTCTGCCATAAGGGTGGTATCATGTGCATATCTGAGGTTATTGATATTTCCCCCGGCAATCTTGATTCCAGCTTGTGCTTCTTCCAGCCCAGTGTTTCTCATGATGTACTCTGCATATAAGTTAAATAAGCAGGGTGACAATATACAGCCCTGTAGTACTCCTTTTCCTATTTGGAACCAGTCTGTTGTTCCATGTCCACTTCTAACTGTTGCTTCCTGACCTGCGTATAGGTTGCTCAAGAGGCAGTTTAGTGCAAGGTAAATCTGATATAACTTAGTGTACAGTAGGCTGTGTTGGGATGATAAATTTTTTTTAATACCAGTATTCTTTTCACTCTTTTACTTTTTAAGATAGTAGGAAATAACTGAATTGATTAGATGGATAGATTGATTAAAGAAAATTGCTTCCCAGAGCTGCTGCTTAATGTGTTGATGGTTTTTGTTGCCAGTTGGCATGGGAGGAATGAGAAAAACTCCAGAGACTATAATGTGAAGGACCTCTTAAGTTTTATGTTTTTCAAGAAAAGGCAGTATGTGAAACAGTTCTGTTAGCTCACTAGTATTAAGAGGTGGTTTTCCCAAAATTCAAAGTTTTTATTGTCACTTTTAGAACAGCTAGCACTAGATTTGATAGATAACGGCCCAGCAAAATACTTTCCTCCATTCCATTTTTAGATTTGTTATTAAAATGCTGAAAATATTCTGCACTGTATTTTAATATAGTGCAACAAAATATTATTAGAACCTCAAATGGTCATATGGATTTTTAAATAAATTTCTCTTATGGGATGCTGTAAGCTAGGGTTAATAGTTTTAAATATACATGACAGTTATTCTTGAATTATTAAAAGTTACTTTATGAAAAACTTTGGTTATTTCTATATATTTTTATTCATTGGCAACTGAAAGTTGGTATATGGTATTTCATTTGCTACTTGGGAAACTTAATTTTTTAAGATAGAGTTAACATAAGTGTGAATTTTATGTTTTGACATATTTCTTGTACTAATGAAATTTGTTGAAGATGCATATTTTTTTTTATTTTTAAGCCTGCATATTAAGTAAGAGGCATTAATATTTTGGACCATGTAGTTGTGCTTAGAAATTCAAGTGTGAATTTTGTTTGCTACTACTAAGAAGTAACAAATACCTTAATATGACACGCAGGGAATTACTTACTATTTGGATATATTTTAAAATCCTAATTTAGAATGATATTTTTTTGATGCTGACTTCTAAACATTGTTGAATAGAGCCTTTTTAAATGAGAAAACCATCACTGAGATTTTACTATGAATTGTTATGTTGTAGATTTAAATACATTAAATTTCTGATCAAAACTCTGTGAATATTGATACTTTAAAAAGTTATTTTTGAAAAATCTGAAAAAGAATGAATATATGTGTATGTAAACTGAATCACTTTGTATACCTGAAACTAACACAAGATTGTAAATTAACTGTACTCTGATAATATTTAAGAAAAAAGTTATCTTTAATACTGCATATAATCCTGGAAATTTATAGAAGAACCACACCTTTCCCAAATGATTCAGTTTAACATTCTAATTCATTTCAATCTCTATGGTATTTTTTCTCACAACTTGCAAATATCTAGTAACGTGGTTCTAAAATTGACTTTTAATTACCTAACATATATATTGACTAGCTTTTTATCTTCTGTAAAGTATGACCTAAAAAGCCTTAACATCCTGAATCACATGCTTTTTTAGAATATGATAAAAATACTGATAGTTGCATATACACAGTTTTACATGTGGCATTAGGAGTTTCACAAATCTCTTAGCTCCTCTGTATTAGGATATTATAGATGTAGGGAAGACAATTTGTGAAAATGCCAAGAAGTGATAATTATCCCAATGATAATTTAAAGTGGCTATTTATGATGTTTTGGGTACTTAAGTTTATGTTTTAAATAACTGTGCTGCTTGACATAGAAACTCTGCCCTCAAAATTCTTAACTTAGTGGTAGGGAAGCACATGGAAAGAAATATTGCTTAAAAAGAGATACACATTGTATGCTGTGGGAATGTGATTGATGAATTTATTACAGTTGGAGGACTGAAGGAGGACTTCACAGAAGAGGTGGGTTTTGAATCAGACTTTTGAAGAGTAAAAAGAATTTTGCTAGGAAAAATAGGAAAGCAAGGCATGTCATGCTGAAGGAATAGCATGTAGGAAATAGAACATATTAGAAGTTTACAGTGTGGAGGATGGGAAGTTGTTTTATGAATTAAAATATTGGATGTTCAGAGTTGTCTAGTGGGATATAAAACCAAGATGGTTGATATAGGGAAATACTATGGAGGAGTGGGAGATAAAGGAAAGTGGTATTCTTAGCATTTTTTCATTATTAGATAGCTCCTTCTTAATTATAATTTTAAAAAGTAGACTGAGAGTGATTTAAGTACTAGAAAAATGAATCGGGACTTCCCTGGTGGTCCAGTGACTTAAGACACTATGCTGCCAAACCAGGGGCCCTGATTTGATCCTTGGTCAAGGAACTAGATCCCACATGCTGCAACTAAGAGTTCTCATGATGCAACTAAGACCTGGTGCAGCCAAATAAATAGTAAATATTTTTTTAAAAATGAATAATAATTACGGGACAAGAGTATAGAGTTTTCATTAGCAGTGACTTTCACATAGAGATATAATGTAAATAGCTGGATCTATCAGGGTGAGGTTTCAATATATAGAAAATCAGAGTTGAATAGAGTTCAATTGTAGAGTTGAATTTCTTGGTTAAAGTTCTCTAGTAAAATAGCAACTAGTTGAGAGCTGTATTTCAGCAGTAGTATATTTACGTTTTTAGTTTGGTATAATGTAAGAATTTTTAAAAAAGAAGTTGCAAGTATATTTTAATTTATAAGTTCCTGTAACACTCTCTCCTCATCCTTGGAAGTTCCCTTACCACACAGATTCATTTAATTCCCAGTTATTGATAGCACACTTGATTTTATACTTTAAAAAGTTTTAATTATATCTGAACTTTTTCAGATCCTGGTGAGTCTAATAAAAGAGAGAATATGTCCACAGTGGGTGGTTTTGGAGTTGGAAAGAGTTTTGGAAACAGAGGTAATCTGCTTATGATGTCTTTCAGTTGAAACTTAAGTAACACCTTATAGTCTTTGAGTTCTGTTTCCTTTTAACATACATAGGAAGTGTGTGCCTTTCCCAAGAATTTATGGAGATCACAAAGGAGTGCTTTCACTCTCCTAATCATGGTTTAAAGCAAAACTTTATGCTGCTTTGGATATGTTTGCTATTCTATTTAGTTCTCTTGTTTTCCTTTTTAATAGCCATGCTACTTGCTGCAGCATCTCGTCAAATTGATTTACCCCACAGGTGAACCCCATGTCTTTTCTCCTCTACTCATGATTTCCTTGCCCTGCTCCTGCAACTTCCGGGGTGAACCTGAGTTTCCATCTTTACTTGAACAAAGGACCAGTGGTGGTGGTTTAGTTGCTAAGTTGTATCTGACTCTTGCAGCCTCGTGAACTGTAGCCTGCCAGGCTCCTCTGTCCATGGGATTCTCCAGGCAAGAACACTGGAATGGGTTGCCATTTCCTTCTCAAAAAGAACCAATAGTTTTGAATTTGCATTTTGTTTCTAAAAAAATTTAAAAACTATAAAGTAGAACTTACATAGCGTTTAAGATCAAAACCAATAGTACATAGATGGAAGACTTCTCAAGCGTTTTGGAGACTCAGCACTTGATTTTTCTGGGAAAGGTGTATGGAGGGAAAGGGGCAATTGTAGAGGGCAGTAGAGTGTAATCCTTTTCTGAACCAACTTCAAAGATTGCAAATATTTAAATGAATAAAATAACCAAAAAATCCGTTTTGTTGTATATAATCTTTTTGTAGGGACTATCTTTACTTTGAATTATATATCTGCTTAAAGAAAAAGTATTATCCATTCATATATAGAGGCCGTATATGGCGGGCGTCTATATATGGATACTTACTTTTTTATATGCTAATTGTATATTAAATGTCTCTGGAGTTTAATGCTGGGACATGAGATTTTGTTGAGCCTGAGATGTTAAATGACTTGATATGTAGACACTTTGCATATATATTTAATGTCTGTCAAAGAGTAATTGATTAGTCTCTGTACTACTGAAGCTGTAATTTAATATATTTTATTATTTAAATTAGATCATGATTGATAGACATTGCATATTGACATTAAATTTTAAGTTACATTATCTGAGTAACTTGTAGTTACTCAGGTACCCTGAGTATCACTTCAGTAAAAATCATTTTATTAAGACTCATATTTTTTAAAATGTATAAAATATTACTGATGGATGCTTTTAAAGTGAATTTTAGAGCTACATTGATATGTTCCAGAGATGCATAGATCTAGACACAAGGTTTAATTAAATGAGAAATCTGAAAGCAGACTTTGGTGAAAGATTGTTTTCAAAATTTTATAAACAGAAGTTGGCAGAATCTCCTTGATACTGAGAAGGGAAAAATGATATGATATTGGATTGTAATTTAGTTGTCCTCCAGCAGATGAGAGTATAATTTATAAAATTCATAAAAATTTGATATTTTGAATAGAAAGTACATAGTGGTTATAGTGAGATACACACACGTATACCCATGTTCACTCATGTACATATGAAGGAATATGTAACATTTCAGGTAATATAAGATTGGCTGGTATTTTAATAAACTGACACAAGGCAGAAGTTGCATACAATGCATATGCATTCTCATTCACTATTTATGTATATAGTTGTATGCCATTTATACAATTTTAAAGGGACATCATAACTATCAGTCCTTGTAAGGTGTGTGTTTCTCTGTTTCTCTTTCTTCTGCAGAAGAAATTGGTTTTTGGTCATTTGATTTAGGTAATTGTTTTCAGAAATTTTCAAGTTTAATTTTATGTTCATGTAGGTTTTTCAAATAACAAGTTTGAAGAAGATGATAGCTCTGGTTTCTGGAGAGGTAAGTTCACTGTTTTTTGTAGTGACTTAAGAATTTAGTGTATAGAATACTTGTTAAGGAGAAAATAAAATTAAGTATCTTAATCTGTTCTAGCTCTGATTTATTTAAACACGGTTTTATAAAGCAGCTGTCAGTTCAGTTGCTTAGTCGTGTCTGACTCTTTGCGACCCCACGCACTGCAGCGTGCTGGGCTTCCCTGTCCATCAGCAACTCCCAGAGCTTGCTAAAACTCATTTCCGTCCAGTTGGTGATGCTATCCAACCATCTCATCCTCTGTCATCCCCTTTTCCTCCTGCCTTCCATCTTTCTCAGCATCAGGGTCTTTTCTAATGAGTCAATTCTTTGCATCAGGTGGCCAAAGTATTGGAGCTTCAGCATCAGTCCTTCCAATGAACATTCAGAACTGACTTCCTTTAGGATTGACTAGCTTGGTCTCCTTGCAGTCCAAGGGACTCTCAAGGATCTTCTCCAATACCACAGTTCAAAAGCATCAATTCTTTGGCACTCAGCTTTCTTTATGGTCCAACTCATATTCATGCATGACTAGTGGAGAAACCATAGCTTTGACTAGATGGACTTTTGTCGGCAAGGTAATGTCTCTGCTTTTTAATATGCTATCTAGGTTGGTCATAGCTTTTCTTCCAAGGAGCAAGCATCTTTTAATTTCATGGCTGCAAGAAAATAAAATGATTTTGGACCCCAAGAAAACAAAGTCTGTCACTGTTTCCATTGTTTCCCCATCTATTTGCCATGAAGTGATGGGACCAGATACCATGATCTTCATTTTTTGAAAGTTGAGTTTTAAGCCAGCTTTTTCACTCTCTTTCACTTTCATCAAGAGGCTCTTTAGTTCTTTTTGGCTTTCTGCCATAAGGGTGACATCATCTGCATATCTGAGGTTATTAATATTTCTCCCAGCTATCTTGATTCCAGCTTGTGCTTCATCCATGAATTCTCCTGGCCAAATACTGGAGTAGGTAGCCATTCCCTTCTCCAGAGGATCTTCCCAACCCAGTTCACCCGCATTGCATTGGATTCTTTACCAGCTGAGCCACCACGGAAGCCTCAAACCAATATCAGTTCAGTTCAGTCGCTCAGTTGTGTCCGACTCTTTGTGACCAAAGCAGTATAGGCAGAGCCTTAACCAACAATTCAGCCTTCCTAATCTGGGCTGTTGTCATCTATCTTAACTAATCTATGAAGTACAAATTTTGAATGTTGTGTTACCTTAAGAAAAAGAGGATTAGTAGAACAAGTCAGGAAGCAAAATTTCACTTTCATATATAAATACAATTTGGGGCATGTAGGTCCTTAAGTGAAGTCGCTCAGTTGTGTCCAGCTCTTTGTGACCCCATGGACTATAGCCTACCAGGCTTCTCTGTCCATGAGATTTTCCAGGCAAGGGTACTGGAGTGGGTTGCCATTTCCTTCTCCAGGGGATCTTCCTGACCCAGGAATTGAAATTGGGTCTCCTGCATTGCAGGCAGACACTTTACCCTCTGAGCCACCAGGGAAGCCCATGTAGGTCCTTATTCAGACTCAAATAAGTATTTCCAGTGGAAAAGGATTCATGAGACTGGATCACTGCTGAAATCAAAGACATTTATGTAAAGGTACTGACACTCTGGTTTGGAGGAATACAGAAAATGGTGAGAATAGAGTATTGCTAGCAGAAGATAAACTACAATAATTAATAATACTTTCCAAGAAAACCTGATTGAGGAGATTTGAGTGAGGCCCTGGATCCTGTATTTAAAAGCCTTTCTGTTGACTCTGATGCCTCTTTCATTTGGTAACCACTGATCTATGGAGTCTTTATAACTTCTCTGCAAACAGATACAGTGTATTTTGTGGTTATTTTTCCTGTATCTTGTGTCCCTTAGCTGGTCCAGTATAGCAATAAGCTCAGATTTTGGAATCAGACACCTGGGATTTGAGACCCAGATCCTTCTCTTCCTGTCAGTTGTATTATCTTAAAAAAGCATGTTAACTTTGTGTTTCTTTTTCTCTGTTTATAAATTGAGGATAATACCCACCTCATAAGGTTTTTGTGAGGATTTAAAAAGTTAAAATAGAATTAATTTACAAGAGTGACAGATGGATACTAGGGTTTATGTGTTATTGTTATATTATTTTCTGTAATTAATAGATTTTAACTAATCTTGGGATCATTATCTCATTTTTGTTGGTGCTTAACTTTATTTTTAACTCTACAGAGATTATTTCTTTTTAAATAACTTTTTATTTTGAAATCATCTGACTCAAGAAGTTTCAAAAATAGTATAGAAGATTTCCTTCAGCTTGCCTCTAATGTAATTGTACTCCTCACTCAACTTCTCCTAATGTCATTAGCCTATTTTAATTCCCAGTGTGGTCAAAATAACTAAGTTTGTTTTAGGAGAACAGTTGGCCAAAGGTTATGTGAGGTGGATTTTCTTTCGTATATGGCAATAAGTGTAAGCTACCATCATCATTATTCCAGATGATGATGAATTATTGTATCATCAAATAATAATTCCATTATTCCAGATTATTCTAAGAATCTTTCCAGAATTCTTTCTTTCCTCTTCAACCCCCTTGTATGAAATCTTGCTTCTGAGAAGGTTGTCTTGATGTTAAATGACTCTTCAGGAATATTGTCAATTGTTGATGTCAGCTCAAATAGGAGCCTACAACAAGAGCTGTGGGTCATTGTTTATTATAAATCAATATTAATTGAGTAGATTAGTACTTTTGTGCATAAACAACTGATAGCTTTTAATCTGTTTAGCCACATATGTGATCACTGGGACCTAAAATTCTCTGGTACTAAATGTTAGTGATATGTACAAAGATTCCTTGAAACCATCTTGGTATTTTCCAAATAAGGCTTTATTGGAATCTTCTAGAAAGCTTAAAGTTATTACTGAAAGTTATATCGATAAGGTATAATTTTTTAATTTAGAAAAATTGTTCATTCCTTGATGTCAGTCTGCACATTCAAAATGAATCTCTCTAGGGTGGGTTCTGGAGAAGGCAATGGCACCCCACTCCAGTATTCTTGGCTGGAAAATCCCATGGACGGAGGAGCCTGGTAGGCTGCAGTCCATGGGGTCGCTAGAAGTTGGACACGACTGAGCGACTTCACTTTTACTTTTTACTTTCATGCATTGGAGAAGGAAATGGCAACCCACTCCAGTGTTCTTGCCTGGAGAATTCCAGGGACGGGGGAGCCTGGTGGGCTGCTGTCTCTGGGGTTGCACAGAGTTGGACACGACTGAAGCGACTTAGCAGCAGTAGCAGCAGGGTGGGTTCTAAGAATTTATTTTTAACCAACTTTTCCTGATAGTTTTTAGTCATCCTTCAGTGTAGTGATCCTCGTACTACTATGTAGAAACTCTGGTAATGTTACTTAATAACGTCACTAAGAACAGAAAGCCAGGAAATCCCCAAATGCTTCCATTAGGATGGATGGGGGAAAGTTTGCATATATTAAAAAAAAAACACTAATGTCTCAGGTTTATTAAGAAAGACAATTTACAGAAATAATGATGACATTATAAATACAATAGTTATGCATTTCTGAGATCCATTTGACTACTCAACTGTTCAGATATTTCTGAAACTGTTTCATGACATTTATGAAATTCTTATTTTTTGGCTGTGCTCAGAACTTGACAGATACATGATTAACATTTAGTGTTTAGGTATATTAGGTGATTTTTAAAAAGAATTGACTGAATAATGTGTTTGTATTTTGTTGTTACAGTTATTTTAAAATTTAAAATTTTGTCCATATGTTAGCTTATGAATATATTTATTTTTCTCAGTAATTTCTCTTGTGACAGTACTACTGCAATAATTATTTAGATGCTATTCACATGTTAAATTTTTATTCAAGAATCTAGTAATGACTGTGAAGATAATCAAACACGGAGCAGAGGGTTTTCCAAGAGAGGCGGTAAGGACCATGTTTTGGAACAACTTGTACTTAAGACAGAAATTAAACTGAAAAATTGATTTTGGAAGAGCTGAAAGAAAAATTTTGGTGTGAAAAAACCTTTCAAGAAAAATACTTTGGCATATCCTTTATGCTGTTAATATTTAAGTTAATATTCAGTAGGTATCTCTCCTTCTGCTTTCTGATGTCACTGAATTTGTCTTTTCTAAGAGCTCCAGAGTGTTCTATGAAGTACAAAAGGTGAGACTGTGTGAATCTTTGTCAGTCACAGTATAGATAAACTGGGATGTCTTTGTCTCTGAGTAGGAACATTGGAGATATGGGGCAAGGGAGAAATTGTAGATTAATTACCATACTTGCTAATCCTGCCTCTATTTGAGGTGAGATGGTATAAAAGTGCTCAGTTCTGGATTATCTATAGGCAGACATGTTAAAATAGCAACAATATCCACGAAAAACCACAGTGAGCTTATAAAATTGCTACAAGTGTGAAAATATATTTATGATACAACTTTAGTGTTTGGAGCTGCACTAGATACATCAGATACATCATAGTTTTTGCTGCAACTTGGAGATATCCTTTTCCCTTGTCTATTAGATGATTGGCTCATTGAATAGATCATTGAATAGCAGGCCTTCCTAGTGAAGCTGAGACTTGCTTGGATTTCACTATAGCCTTGGTTGAGTTGTGAGGAGGGTGTAGGAATTTGGTGGTGAATAAGGGATGGCTTATTTGTCTCATAAGCTGAGTCTTTAATGGCAATTGCAGGGGGTCCTGCAATGATGGGGTGGACATTTAGTTAAGAAACAGACTTCTCTTTCAACATTGCTCTCCTTCCCCCTTTAACAAGCAGTTTAGACTCTAATGTTCCTAAAACATAGCTCTTATTTAAATTGTTTGGTTTTCTGCAGAACAGTGACTATTTTTCTTACTATTCAGTTTTCTTTAAATCATTTTAATCCATATTTAAGTGAGGCAGTGAAAAGCCAGTTGCAGCTCTTTGTGCTTGATCCTTGTTTATTGATTAGTGTAGGTTGTCTAGTATGGTATCCCTGATTGTTATTTTCTTTAGATGTATACATTTGAAGGTAGAAGATCTGTGTGTGACATGTGGTCATTCAGTAAATACAGATGTGTTTGTAAATAAATAGAACTGTATCTAAATTTATGTTGAAATATGATATCATATAGGAACAGGTAGGTGCATGTGTCATAAATGTATACAGCTCAGTGATTTTTCAGTAACTGAAAACTCCTGGGTTCTCTGTTTTTCCAAGCATGCAGATCAGGAGTAGAAATTACTAGATCCTCAAAAACCTCTTTCATGCTCATTTTTAGTCATTAGCACTGTCCCTCCAGTTAATCTCTATTCCGACTTCTAGCAGCATAAATTTTTAAAAATTTTGTACTTAATATAAATGGAATCACATAGTATATTTTTGTGTCCAGCTTCCTCTTAATGTAATTGTGAGATTGTCTTATTGTTGGTTGCAGTTGAAGATCATTATTGCCATATAGTGTTCTTTTGTACTCCTTTTCTGCTAATGATGGGTACTTGGATTTTGTACAGTTTTGGACTGCTCTGAAACTGCTGCTCTGAACATTCAAGTACATTTCTTTTGGTGACACTTGTTAGTGTTTGTCTTTTTGACTATAATCATTCTAATGGATATAAAGTGGTATCTCATTATGATTTTTTATAATTGACATATAGTTGATGTATAGTATTTTATAAATTATAAGTATCAAAACATAGTGATTCATACCTTTTAAAGGTTACACTCCATTTATAGTTATTATGAAACATTGGCTGTATCCTCTGTATTGCACAGCATATCCTTGTATCATTGTGATTTTGATTTGCATTTCCTGATGACTGTGATGTTGAGCAGCTCTCCATGTGTATATTGGTCATTTGTATATACAAATCTTCCAGACAGAAAATCAGTAAGGCAACAGAGATCCTAAATGATGTATTAGAACAGTTAGACTTAATTGATATTTTCAGGACATTCAGTTCAGTTCAGTCACTCAGGCTGTCTGCGACCCTGTGGACTGCAGCACACCAGGCTTCCCTGTCCATCACCAACACCCATAGCTTGTTCAAACTCATGTCCATTGAATTGGTGATGCATCCAACCATCTCATCCTCTGTCGTTCCCTTCTCCTCCCACCTTCAATCTTTCCCAGCATCAGGGTCTTTTCCAGCTATTCAGTTCTTCACATCAGGTGGCCAAAGTATTGGAGTTACAGCTTCAGCATCATTCCTTCCAATAAATAGTCAGGAGTTATTTGCTTTAGGATTGGCTGGTTTGATCTCTTTTCAGTCCAAGGGACTCTTAAGAGTCTTCTCCAACACCACAGTGTTTATAGGTGTCACTTTTTCTTTTTAGTCATTTTTAGGTTTTGTTCACAAAGCAAATAGTGGATTTTTTAAAAAAAAAACATAGCTTCTATCTATTTACTGGTAAAGTTGAGCATTTATAGGTCAAATACAGCATTTCTCTTTAGTAACTATCTGTTGATGGCTTAAAATATTAAAGTCATTGAATTATGCAAGGCTTAAATTAACTTGGCCACCATGTCCCCAAGATTGCTTTGTTGGTTTTTGTGTCATTTGTGTGTTTGTGTTTTAATATTATAGGTTATCAAGACGGAAATGATTCAGAAGCTTCAGGATCGTCCAGAAGAGGTGGAAGAGGTAGTTTCCGAGGTTGCCGTGGAGGATTTGGTCTAGGAAGTCCAAGTTAGTAGTGGATTGAAAATATTGTGCTTCATTTATTAAAGAAATGATTAAAAATAACACCTATCACATATAAGATTGTTATGACCATATCTGAATGGTTTAGTATAGTGGCAGGTATATAATTACTTATGCTATGTAAAAGTAGACACATGTAATTCCTTATAGATTAAATGAGAATATGTGAATCTTTCTAACAGTTTGTGTGATGCAGTTCTTTAATATTACATGCTGTGAAGCATTTCAGAGCTTTGATAAAGATGGCTGACCTTACAAATAAGTGGCATTCTCATGACTCAGCCTCCCATTATACCTTCTTATACCAGTGTGGCTATCTATCTAAATTTTTCCAGTCGTCTTTACTTGGTGCTAAGATATTGTCTCCTGAAGTCACTTTTGGAATGCATGTCTCCTCAACAGAGGAGAACAGGATAGTGAAACTAAAAACGTAAATGATTTAATGACTTAATAGATGTTAGTGAATTGTCACTTTTTAAAAAGTAAAGAGATCCAGTGGGTTGCTGTTTAAGACAGATAAAGTTTGATTTGAGTGCAGTGGGTACCAAGGGATGGAATTCTGGAAAATAAGCAGTAAGATTATGTAATGTGAAATTTTGAGGGACAGTAACAGTGCTGTTTTTCAAAGGTAATTTAATTTGCCTGTATCATATTTTGGTGTAGTATTAGCTCTGACTACTTTTATAAGATAATTTTAATAAAATTTTGAGAAAGTAATTTATAATTGAAGGAAATAATTTATGGAAAAATCCTTCTGTGTGATACTTCAAAAACACTATGATTCCTATTAAATTTGAATTATTTTATCTTGCATCTTTTTAACTTCTGGTACCATAAATTGCTTTTTTCTGTTTACTGCCTAATTTAAAAGTTTTAAAAAGTAACATAATCTAAATTTTTTATCTGGAAATCTAGATAGCGATTATGAACAAGATGAGGGGACCCAGCGCTCTGGTGGCATTTTTGGTTCTAGAAGATCAGCATTAAGTGGTGCAGGTGAGAAATAGAATTTATTACTGAATATTAATCATTTACATTTGCTTTTAGTTCTAGGATTATTGAACCTAATATATATTTTTAAGTGTATTAGATTGGCTCATGATTGTTGCTGCTTTTTAGATTTGTAGGGAAAAAGAACATGGACAGTTTTCCCTCCCTCATAAAATTTGTACTCTGAATTATTCCTTCTTTCTTATCTACCAGTTTTAGATATAAATTATACTTTTAGTTAGAAGAAGGAAAATGAAGTTTCCTTTGGTTTCAAAGAAAGGATTCTGAGGGGATTTGAGGAGAAAGTGAAAAAAAAAAAAAGCATTCTGTTGATGAAAATGTTTAAAAGTAGTTAAATCAACTGAGCTATCAAACCTGAAAAGACATGGAGGAGCCTTAAATGTGTACTGTGTGCATGCTAAGTCATTCAGTTGTGTCAGATTCTTTGCAAACCCATGGACTATAGCTCACTAGGCTCCTTTGTCCATGGGATTCTCTAGGCAGGAATACTACAGTGGGTTGCCCTGCCCTCCTGTAGGGGATCTTGCCGACCTAGGGATTGAACCTGTGTCCCCTGTGACTCCTGCGTTGCAGGCAGATTCTTTACTGCTGAGCCACAGGGGAAGCTCTAAATATGTGCTACTGAGTGAAAGAAGCCAATCTGAAAAGACCATATATTGTATGATTCCAGCTCTGTATGACATTCTGGAAAAGGCAAAACTATAAGAAGAGGGGTAAAAAAAAAAATGAGTGGTTGCTAGGGGTTCAGGGAAGAGATGAACAAACAAAGCACTGAGAATTTTTAGGGTAGTGAATTTACTTTGTATGATACTATAATGATGGAGACATGCCTTGATACATTTTTGCAAACATAAAAAACACTGTACAGTACCATGAATGAGCTGTAATGTAAACCATGGGCTTTGGGTGATTATGTTGTGCCAGTATAGGTTTATCAACTGTAACAAAATACCTCTCTTGTGGGGAGTGTTGATTATGAGGGGTGGAATATGCAGGTATGAGGACTGGAAATATCTGGGAAGTCTCTGTATTTTCCCCTTAATGTTT
Source organism: Aepyceros melampus (assembly GCA_006408695.1). Taxonomy (NCBI): domain Eukaryota; kingdom Metazoa; phylum Chordata; class Mammalia; order Artiodactyla; family Bovidae; genus Aepyceros; species Aepyceros melampus. The sequence goes on along the minus strand of SJXQ01012958.1, from coordinate 201,495 downwards.
CTGTGAACCTGAAATTGCCCTAAAAAATGAAGTGTTTAAACAAAATGTTCAAATGAGAAAAAGGTTTTAGTTAAATATAGAATTAGGAGATGGGTGGGTTAAGGGTCTAGGAATCCTGAGAAATTACTCAGTATTTGAAAAGAAATAGTTATATGTTTTATGTGTTTGAAGAGGAGCTATGTTTTCTCTGAATATTCTGTAAAACAATGCCTTACAGGTAATGGTGACACTTTCCAAAGCAGAAGTGGACGAGGTGAGTTCTTATTTGGTTTACCTGTAAGTGGTTAAAATGACTGTAATCCAAGTTTAATTTTTGAAGTTAAAGATAACTGTTGCTGCTTTTATACACACTTCGAGGAGTATACATTTACACGGCCAGTTGGAGAAGTTGTTTACTTTTGTTGTTTAGTTGCTGTGTTGTGTCTGACTCTTGCAACCCTGTGGACTATAGCCCACCAGGCTCGTCTGTCCATGGGATTTTCCAGGCAAGAATACTGGAGTGGGTTGCCATTTCCTTCTCCAGGGGAAGCCAGTTGTTTACTACTACTCTTTAATCCAGCAATTCCATTATATACTGTAGGTATATATGCTCAATACATGTAAAAGGATGTTCACTGAAGCTTCACTTATAGTAAGTGAAAACTGAAAATCACCTAAAAGTCATCAATAAATAACTGCTTAATAAATAATATAACCATAAAATGAGAGTTACCATGCAAATGTTAAAGAATGAGATGTAATCTACGTTTACAGATTCTTATATTAAAATAATTTTTCTTATTATTAAAATAAAATGTGAATATTTAAATATAGCTCAGTAAATTTATAGCCATTATTTCCCAATCACCTTGATTCAGTATATGAAACATTCTGGTATAGCTGATAGAGACTTGAGAAACACCTTGATCTCATTAGCAACATAATAACACTCTAGCTCTAAAGTGTATCATTTTCTCAGAGGATTTGTTTCATTTTCTTTCTGTTGAAAAATGTTTAACCTTTTGCAAAAAGTCTGTGAATGCACTCTATTTTGGACTCCTGATCTCCTATATACTGTCATCATCTAGAACATTTTAGAGAAAGTTCTATTATAAACACAAGTAACTGTTCATTTTTAAAATTGTTTCGACATTTACAGATTAATACAGAAAAATCAACTGCCGTATGATCTTGGAGGAGCCAGGGTTTTCATATGCTTCTGTTTACTCTTTTCCTTTTAAATCAAAGAAAAATTCTGATTGTAAGACACTTTACAGGGTCTTACTTTCACCATCCTTGATATATCTTTACTTTCCCTGCTACAATTCCAAGGCCTTAACAACTTCAACTTTCTCTAAGAACATCTGCCTCTGAACCAGAATTGTAACACAATGCCTCAGATAATTCATTCTACACCTTTAGAATGCTTAAATAATTCTCATTGTTTTAAAATGAGTGGTTTTATTTAAATAAATTGAATATTATATCAATTTAGGTAATTCAGTTTTAGAAACTACTGTTTGCAATCTTAGAGAATTTAGCATTTTACAGAATCTGAGAAATAACCATACAATTTTCAAACAAAAATTTATGGTTGACTTTTGACTTATAAAATTGTTGCAATATTTAAGAGAACTGAGAGCTTGGAAACGTTTTTCTTATAAGATCAAGCATTTAAAGTGTTTAAAAGAGAATGTGTTAAATTTACAAATGTAGTTTAAAGAAATGCAGTTAACTAAGTATAATTGTTTGATGAAGATTTGTTTACTCAAGTGAAGTTGATTGCATATTCATTAGGCAATTTTTGACATTTTCTTAATATATAAATAAAATAATTGAAATTATTATAAAAAATACAATAATCTTTCTTATGAGATAGTTAGCTTGGTGTAGGGGATAAAGAAAATTCAGTATAGATAATTTTATAGTATTAAAAAAAATCTCAGAGTTAAAAATGCTTAAATTTCATATAAAAAATATTTTCCAGACTAGTAAAACAATAAAGCTTGTTTAATATCTCTGAAAAATTCTGAGATCATTATTAGTCTGAGAGCATTCAGAGTGGCAACTCCCTTGAACCACTTTTCCCTGCTTCACTCCTTCAAATTCTCGGTTTCTTCATTATAGAAAAAGATTATTAATGGCTAAACCATATTTTATACAGATTCTTAGATCTTGTTTGAAAAAGGGTTTGAAAACCTGAAAGGACAAGAAAATTAGAGAGTGCACATATAAAAAGGTTATATGTTAGCCTTTCAAATCGAATGCAGTCCTTATTCTTTTTGTGATAGTACCTGAAAGTGGCACAATCAATGACTCCTTGTCTAGAAACCAGAAAGGTAGTGTGTGGAAAAGAGTTAACATGATAGGCCTGACTGCTCTTCTTAGAAAGTCCTTCTTACAAGACCCTTCCCTGACTTCTGGGAACTTGGATTTTGGGAGGGGCTCAACACCCTTAACCAGTGTGGGTGGTCCACTGTACCTAAATGGTTTGTAAAACAATGTGGTTTATAATGAATACCCACTTTTCTTCTGGGAGTTGGGAAATTTGGTACATGCCAGGCAGAAGGTACCTGCCTGCTTTATCAGCCCCTCATAAGAACCCTGGATATTGAATCTCTAATTGATTATTCTGGTAAACATTTTTAGCATGTTGTCACAACTTGTCCTGTATAACACCAGTAGGAATGACTCTTGAAATCTTGCACCTGGTCTTCTCTGGCCTTTTCTCCATACCCTTTTTTCCTTTGCTCATTTTGCTCCATATCTTTTCTATGTAATAAGTCACAGCCATAGTTATGACTGTATTCTGAGTCCTAGCAAATCATAGAACCTATAGGTAATAGTGAGGACATCTCAACAGAGATGGTCTTTTAGTTCCTGTTAGAAAATATATTTCTTTGTTGAGGAATATAGGAATAGGAAAGAGACATAACAGCTTAAACAAGAAGATACTAATATAACATTGTAACCTGCATAAAGTCAGCATTTTAAATGCTAAAGGAACTTAAAATATTAAGGATTCTATTTATCTTAATTGTCTCAAATATTATTTGTTTGAAGGGACCATCCATGTTTAGAACTTTTTCTCTTTGAAGACAAGCAACAAAAATATAGACAGACACAGTCTTGTATATTGACTGTCACTGTGTATTTCTTTAATAGGTGGTTACAAAGGTTTAAATGAAGAAGTAATTACAGGCTCTGGAAAGAGTAAGTTTTACTTTAGATAAGGTATTTGATTTATAGTGAGTATTGTTTTACCCCTCAATTTTAAAAAACATTTGTCTTTTTGGTTTGATTCCTTTTAAGATTCTTGGAAGTCAGAAGCTGAAGGAGGAGAAAGTGGTGACACTCAAGGTATATGATCCACATAAATGTATATTACATTTTAATACAAATGCAGAATATTTAAAGAGATAACTTTAAAAAGTTTGAAGTTGCTTTACAATACTGTATTCATTTTGTATACATTGACATGAATCAGCCACAAGTGTACATGAAAAATTAATTTAAAAAAAAGTTTGAAGTTAAAACTTTAATGGTAAACATTGGGAACTTTTTTGTAATTTTATTTACTTTTGGCTGTGCTGGGTCTTGTTGCTACACAGGCTTTTCTCTAGTTGCGGAAAGCGAGGGCTCCTCTCTAGTTGCGGTCTTCTCACTGTGGTGGCTTTTCTTGTTGCAGAGCATGGGCTTTAAGGTGCACGGGCTTCAGTAGTTTTGTGATACGTAGGCTCAGTAGTTGCAGCTCCTGGGCTCTAGAGCACAGGCTGTGCATGGGCTTAGTTGCTCTGTGGCATGTGAGATTTTCCTAGGGCAGGGATTGAACTTGTGTTTCCTGCATTTGGCAGGTGGATTCTTTTCCAGTGAGCCACCAGGGAAGCCCAGGAATTTGCATGTTGTTTTATTTATTTATTTATTTATTTATTTTTTTAAATTAATTTTTATTTTTTAGTTTGTTTTGCTTTACAATACTGTATTCGTTTTGCTACACATCGACATGAATCAGCCACGAGTGTACATGGTGGGGGTCGGGATTGGGAGTTCATGCATGTTGTTTTAAATTTGAGTTTGTTGGTTTTTGTCTATTTTCTCTGTCGTTTTTATTCTAGTCCTTATAATGTAAATTTTCTTTTCAATTCTAAGGACCAAAAGTGACCTACATACCACCTCCTCCACCTGAAGATGAGGACTCCATCTTTGCACATTATCAGACAGGCATAAACTTTGACAAATATGATACTATTCTTGTAGAAGTATCTGGACATGATCCACCACCAGCAATTCTGGTCAGTGCAATAATTGTTTCTGTAATGACTGTGAGGCAAACTTTGTTTTTTAAAAATTTGGCACATTTCTTTAAGTTGATATTAAAGCATACAAAAATTTCATCTTTAGTGTTTAATGTCTTAGGTTGGAAATTTAGAATCATATCTAACATCTACATTAGAATTAATTGCTGTGTTGAAAGGGAGGGTACTATATTCTTCCCCACCTTCTCAAACTAGGATGGAAACTTGATTTAAATTTATTTAAAAAGGATACTTTCCTAAAGAGCCAATATTTCTGCTTTCTATGTAGTTGAGAAAGTGCATCTTAGGGGAGTGATTTTCTAAGGGATGAGGGAGCCCAGAGTCCCCTGTTGATAATGAACCAGTTTTATTGATCAGAGTTATTTGTATCTCACAGGTTTTAAGGGGGCTGAACAAGTTTTTAGAGCCATTTTCTATATGGAATATTCCTTAATTCTATCAAGTAATCACATACAGGTTCCAGATATTACTTTTGAATGGGGGCATATTTATTATATAAAGTAGAATTAACAACTTGAAACTAATTCAAATGGAGTATGTTTATGGAATGACTAGTGTATGATACATGGAATTTAACCATTGCCCCCTGATTTTTTTTAGACTTTTGAAGAAGCTAATCTTTGTCAGACACTGAATAACAACATTGCTAAAGCTGGTTATACTAAGCTTACTCCTGTGCAAAAATACAGTATTCCTATTATACAAGGAGGACGAGATTTGATGGCTTGTGCTCAGACAGGCTCTGGAAAGACTGTAAGTCACTTCCCTACATATATTTTGCCCAGTATTCAAACTGTCACTTTTTGAACTTGGTTCTTCTCAAGTAGATGATTTTAGTGAACTGTCATAAATACTCATGTTTTTGCGTCTGATTTCTGGTTTTATTGAAGTTTGTGTACTTTTGAAGAAAGAATTTTTGACTATTTCTAGAGTAGTGTTTTGCAGTTCATAGATATTTAATCTCTAAGTGTATTCAGCTCCTTCTGTGGGACATAATATTTAAAACAACTGAGAGTCAAAGCACCAAAGGTTATAAGACCTTTGATTATAAGAACAAGGGAAAAAATAATTTATGTAATGTAAAGTTTTCCCCATCACTTCATGGCAAATAGATGGGAAACAAAAAAAGTGGAAACAGTGACAGATTTTATTTTCTTGGGCTCCAAAATCACTGTGGATGGTGACTGCAGCCACGAATTAAAAGATACTTCCTCCTTGGAAGTAAAACTAGGATAAACCTAGATAGCATATTAAAAAGCAGAAATTTACCACTTTGCTTACAAAGGTCCTTATAGTCAAAGGTAAGGTTTTTCCAGTAGTCATGTATGGATGTGAGAGCCTTAAAGAAGGCTGAAAGCCAAAGAATTGATGCTTTCAAACTGTGGTGCTGGAGGAGGCTCTTGACAGTGCCTTGGATAGCACGGAGATCAAAGCAATCAATCCTAAAAGAAATTCACTCTGAATATTCATTGGAAGGACTGATGCTGAGTGCCAGTACTTCGGCTACCTGATGCAAAGAGCCACCCCATTGGAAAAGACCCTGATGCTGGGAAAGATTAAGGCAGGAGGAGAAGGGGGCGACAGGATGAGATGGTTGGATGGCATCACCAACTCAATGGACATAAGTTTGCGCAAACTCCGGGAGATAGTTAAAGCAGCCTGACGTACTATAATCAATGGGGTCAAAAAGAGTTGGACACAACTTAGTGACTAACAACAACAGTGTGATAGCTGATACAGTTTTGGAGTCAAGAGAATGAAAAATAGCTGTATGTACTCTTGTCTATGTACAGTGCTAAGTCACTTCAGTCATGTCCGACTCTGTGCAACCCCAGAGATGGCAGCCCACCAGGCTTCCCTGTCCCTGGGATTCTCTAGGTAAGAACATTGGAGTGGGTTGCCATTTCCTTCTCCAGTGCATGAAAGTAAAAAGTGAAAGTGAAGTCACTCAGTCATGTCCGACTCTTTGGGATCCCATGGACTGCAGGCTACCAGGCTCCTCCGCCCATGGGATTTTCTAGGCAAGAGTACTAAAGTGGGGTGCCATCGCCTTCTCCCTATGTACAGTACCTGGTCCTTAGTATGAAGTGACCTCTGGTTATGCTAATTCTAAAAGAACTCTGATGAGACCAAGATGGTCTTAGGACTAAACTGTGAGATTTGTGAATTAAATAGGGTTCCACGAGATGAGCATTAAAGACTGTCATTTCCAGGATCTAGTCTTGCCTCATACTATATTAGTCTTAAAAATCCTCCTAGTAGAGTCGAAAGGAAAATAAGTGAAAATAAGCTGTACAGTAGCAGCTAATGTGTGACTTAAATGTGGTTTTGAAGGTAGATTTTAGTGTTTTATTTAATAAGAAAACTGTAGCACAAAGTTATTCTTGCCATATGTAACTTTTACAAGGATGATACGTTTAGTAATCCAAATGAACGCTTTCCCAATTTTTGCTCTGCTTTGTGGACCACTTTTGTCCTACATTCTGATGTTATTTCTACCTCAAAAGGAATCATTTAGAACAAATGCTACATTCCTCATTAACCTCTCAAAATAAGTTAATGTTTGTTTATTTAGAATCTTTGGTTGTATTTTTTTAAATTAATTTTTATTTTTAGTTTGTTTTGCTTTACAATACTGTATTCGTTTTGCTATACATTGACATGAATCAGCCACGAGTGTACATGAATTCCCAATCCCAAACCCCACCTCCCCCCTCCCGCCCCACACCTTATCTCTGGATTATCCCCGTGCATCAGTCCCAAGCATCCTGCATCCTGCATCGAACCTAGACCGGCGATTCGTTTCACTTATGATATCATACATGTTACACTGCCACTCTGCCAAATCATCCCACCCTCTCCCTCTCCCACAGAGTCCAAAAGGCTGTTCTATACATCTGTGTAGATAGTTTCATAAGATAGATTAACTTTACCAAAATTTTATATTGTATAATATGAGCATGATGACCAAAATGTTAGAAACTCATTGAAATAAAAATTATTTCCCTTAGTCATTTTAAATTTATCAAAAAGATGAAAGAAGAAGCTAAAGGATATAAAGACATGAGGAATAGGTTGCCATAGGTAAAAGGATGATGCCCTATAAATTTGTAAGTTATGCAATTTAACTTCTAGGCAGCTTTTCTCTTGCCAATTTTGGCTCATATGATGCGTGATGGAATAACTGCCAGTCGTTTTAAAGAACTTCAGGAACCAGAGTGTATTATTGTAGCACCAACCGAGAGTTGATCAATCAGATCTATTTGGAAGCCAGAAAATTTTCTTTTGGGTAAGTACATCTGGATTGGCACTCACAAACAAGTTTTTCTTTAGAGAATTATTGTATTTATTTTGGGAAGAACTCAGTACATGAATAAGAATGCAATCATATAATTTGGTGTTACTTGATTGAAGTTGACTTTTTCATAATCTTGTTTATAGAATCTGTTTTTAAAAATGCTTATTAAAAATTAGATGATGATAGAAGTAGAATGATAAGACAGTGTACATATTCATGTGTTTTCTGGTAGTTTTTAAGTATATGTTTAGAGTTTATGGTGTTCCTAATAATTTTCTATTATTTTCTATTCCTAATAATTTTCTATGTGTTAATGTTTCTTTAACACATAACTTTGTAAAATGGATAACTGCTTATTTAACAATCAGACCTAATTTTTAATGACTGTAAGATTGTCCATGTGTTTGTATTTTATTTCTCTATTTGGGAGATTTAAGTTGTTTCTAATTTGGGGCTACTATAAATAAAAGCAGTTCTTGGCTTTAATGAACAGCTTGCTTATAAACTTTTTCTACTTTTATGTTTTAAGTATTTTATTAGAGTAGATTGTTATAGAATTAATGTTAAATAATATGAAGTTATTTTAAAGCTTGCATTCTACAAGCAGTATTTGAAAATGCTAACTTCACTATACACTTTGCCACTATTTGGTATTATATTAGTTATCTGTTGCTGCTTACCTTAAAACCTAGTTGCTCAAAACAATACATATTATTATCTTACAGTTTCTGAGGGTTAGGAATTGAGGAACACTTTAGCTGGGTGTTTCTGGCTTGGCATCTCATGAGGTTGCAGACAAGATGTCATTTAGAATTACAGTCATCTGGCTTTATTGGATCTCTGTGTAAGAATGGTTGTCTCTAGGAAATGACAGCTGGCTTCGTTTAGATTGAAGGGTCAGTGAGAAAGAGCAAGGAGGAGGTTTCTGTGACTTTTGTAAGACAGTTGCAGTCACTTTTGCTGATTCTGTTTGTTACTAAGCAGGTCACTAAGTCTAGCTCATACTCAGGACTGGCTATATAATTTGCGAGAACTAGCCCAAAATGAAAATACAAGGTCCTTTGTTAAAAAAAAAATAATGAATTTTAAAGCAGCAAATAGAATATTAAACCAGGCTCAGGTCTTTTTTAAGGATAGGACTCTGTATGACTGCACAGGTTATATACCTATGAAGCCAGCCTTGCACGCATCTTTGAAGGAAGGGAGTTAGGATCTATATTTAAAGGAAGGCATATTGAAGACTTTGTGTACATATTTTTAAATCACTACAACTATCTTCATGTTTTCATTTATTTGGTTATTGAGAGGTTGAACTACTTTTTGAATGCTTTGTACATTTTCCCTGTGAATTATCTATTTGCTGTCTACCCATTTATCTGTTGGTATATTAGTGTTTTTCTGTACAATTCTTTAGAGCTTTCTATCTAGAACCTTCACCTTTTATTTTGTATAAATCAATTTATTTGAAATTAGAGGAGAAAAATTAAAATTCTTTTAATGTCAAGCTTGGCAGATCTTTTGTAAGAAGTAGATGTACATTGCTTATACCAATGTTTATTTCTTACCCCCATGTACTGTGTTGTTCTTCGAGCTTTTAAATCAAGTAAAAGATAAAAGTTTTTTTTAATGATATTTTAGATAATATATATGCACAAAATGTGTATTAGTATGTGGATATTTGTTAGAACATTTTTGTGGCAAAAAACTGAGAAGTATCTAATTATCTTTAATCTTCCTCTTCAAAGTTTACACACTATTACCAGTTTTATGTGAAATAGTATAGAAAGAGCTGGTGCACATGTACGCACTTTAATTCTCCTCTCAACAAAGCATACTAAGCTTGGTTGCCACCCTTTAAAAAAAAAAAAGGTATATGTTGGAGGTAACACTTATCATAGAACTGTACTCCTCTTTATAGATGCTCAGTTCTTTTGTAAGGAAGGTGTATAATCTGGTTTTTATTGTTAGACAGTTAGATAGTTTTCGTCCTTCAATACTAAAAATCATGTTAGCAGTGAATGTATTACACAGTCATCTTTATGCATTTGTGGGGACATATCTGAAGGGAAAATCCTATATGTGAATTTATTGAGAAAAATAAGTTTTAAAATTTTAATAGAGACTAAAATTGTGAAAGGGATTGTATCAGTTTATCCCCCTGAGTGCCAATTTCCCTACACTGGCTAACATGGCATTTTCACACTTGAGGGAAAATTTTGTTAGATTTTTTGTTTTGCTTTTTTGCTTTTAAAAGTAATATTGAACTTAAAGTGTTTAAAAACCATTTGTATTTTTAATGAACATTTGTTCATGTTGTTGGCTTGTTGTATGGGTGTTGGTTGTGTTTATCATTGTTTTTGAAGAGCTCTATCAGGTTGCAAATATTTTTTTCCCGTAGCTTTTCAACTTCCTGGGATGAATTGTAAAAGAATGTTGAATGTATTAGCTCTTTCTTTATGGAGTTCATTTTACATCTCTTTAAAAACAAATGACTAATTTTCAAGCAACTAGAAAATGACATTTGTTTTTATTGTCAATAGGACTTGTGTAAGAGCAGTTGTCACATATGGGGGAACCCAGTTGGGGCATTCAATTCGACAAATAGTACAAGGCTGTAATATATTATGTGCTACTCCTGGGAGACTGATGGATATCATAGGCAAAGAAAAGGTAGGTTCTAGAGGGATAACAAAGTTGTGAGATTGACTAGTAATTGTTTTGTTTGGGAAAGAGAGAAACTTGTGTAAAGACATGTATGTTCATTACAGCAACCATTTGTATATTAGGTTCCCATTTGATTCCATGAATGCTTTTTATATAAATCTTAATACAAATAGGTAAATAGTATTTTTTATTTTATACTTGGGAAACAAACTTTTAGTGAGATTATGTAATTTATTCTAATCTCTAAATTAGCTCTAGTAAGTGATAGGGTTAGAATCTGGATCTGATTACAGAATCCATATCCTAGATCCACTACACTGGGAGAAAAATGAAATCAATGATTTTTCTAGTTTCATATATGTCTTGAGGAAATAATTTTTTTTTTCCTGGAAGAAAACCTTTGTGGCATCAGTAATTTTGTCTCCTGTTATAAGTGTGAGAGTGATATTGTCCAGGATTATTAAGTTTCTGTCTTTGGAGAGAGATTTTAGGGCTATTTATTTTCAGTATTCATATACCACATCATTACATCTCTGTATCAGTATTTTCAGTTCACTTTCATGACCCTGCTTTGCTTTTTTAAGACTGTTCTCTAAAGGGATTATTAAGAATATGCTCTTTCTGCAGAAAGGAATGTTTCTTTACTTATTAAGAATATCCAGAGAAATTCACCTTGATTTCCCACCTTGTTTCCCATCTTCCATGGGGTAACAAAATCACTTGTCTTCTTTTTGCAAATATGTGCTTCTGTTTTTAGCGCTAAGTATTGATGATAGGTAAGAAAAATTTCCCAGTTGTTCCTGAGTGATTAGAGAATCAGGGATTTATAAAGGGTTTAAAGGAGTTAGAAATAAATTTTTCAGTTATAGGCCATTTGATAATGTCATGCTGTTAAGAAATTTTATTTTTTACATTGAATAGCTTGACTTTATCAGATAATGCCGTCTAGATATGTGCTGTCCAATATAGTAGTCACTAGCTACATGTGAATATTTACATTTTAACTGATACAAAATTAAAAGTTTGTTCAAGGCACGCTAACTACATTTCAAGTGCTTAATAGCTGCATTATGGCTACTGGCTAATAGTGAAGATATAGAATTTTTAAGTAATTACAGAAAGGTCTGTTGTGTAATACTGATCTAAATGTTTTGATTTCTTTCAGTTTTATGAAATGTTTTATAACATAGGACAAAATTGAGAACTGAAATGAACACTAATACTATTACCTAACCATCATTGTATGCATTGATTTCTAATCTTCATCTTTGAAAATATATGAATAGTTAGACTTGATGAGAATATTTTCATTTAATATATCAACTACTATACTAACTAGTATGCATTCTTTGCTCTAACCCTTGAAATATCTTAAAAGATTGGTCTCAGACAAGTCAAATACTTGGTTTTGGATGAAGCTGATCGCATGCTGGATATGGGTTTTGGACCAGAGATGAAAAAGTTAATTTCCTGCCCAGGAATGCCATCAAAGGAACAACGTCAGACCCTTATGTTCAGTGCAACTTTTCCAGAAGAAATTCAAAGGTAAATTTTTTCTTCTCAGAAGTAGCTGCTAGGTACTAAAATGCTTTTACAGCAGGAGAACCAATGTGAATATCTTATTCTTGAGAGATTTACTTTTAAAAAAAATTAGGATTATAACATAGTTTAAAAGTATTTCTAAAAAGTTTACTATATTTTTCCTTGTTTCTTACCTTAATTCCTGGCTTTGCATTAGCATCGCATTTTATTAGAGTGTATGTGGTTGTGTGAGTGAGAAAATGAGAGCACGTAGCACCTAGCTAGGATTTAATAAGTGCTTACTAAATGAAATTATTTTTATGGTAGTGCCCCCTCTTTGACTCCAAATTATAGCGCTTGGGGGAATTGCACTTGTGTTAGGAAATTTATGTACTAACTGTTGACAGATATTTGAGTATCATAAGTACAGTGTGGTCTGTGAGTTCTGAGGTTAGCATGACATATTCCTGTTAGAATGGTGACTTTTCTTTCTGCCTGCTAATCCCTTGGCAACAGGGAACCTGAAGAACTTACACAGTTCAATAAAACTCCTTTTTTCTCTGGTGGAACTGTTAAGTCGCTCAGTCATGTCCAACTCTTTGCGACCCCATGGACTGTAGCCTACAAGGCTTCTCTGTCCATGGGATTTTTCAGGCAAGGATACTGGAGTGGGTTGCCATTTTCTTCTCCAGGGGATCTTCCTGACCCAGGAATTGAACCCGGGTCTCCTGCATTGCAGGCAGACGCTTTACCCTCTGAGCCACCAGGGAAGCCTCTTTGGAAACCAAGACCTCCAATACTTGTAGTAGGTGCAGTAAGCACAATATCCCATGTGGGTCACTGGGAATGATGGTAAATGGGCCACTTAGCTTGGATCCCTTGGTTCCCAGACCCATATACTCCATAAAGATATTTGGTTCCTACTGAATGATTGCTTTACCATCTGCTTTTAAATGTTACAAATTGCCTGTTATTCCATCTGAAGTCGCATTCTGCATATTCCCCAAACCATTGTAGCATCCATATCCTTGGCTTGCATTTTTGCCTGTATGTTCTCCCAAACTTATTACCTGTAATTTTTTGATTGAAGTATAGTTGACTTACACTATTATATTAGTTTCAAGTATACAATTTAGTAATTTAATATTTTATAGAATATATTCCATACAAAGTTATAAAATGTTAAGTATGTTCCTTATGCTGTACATTCTGTCTTTGTAACTTATTTTATACCTAGTAGTTTGTAACTCAATCCTCTTCACCTCTTTACTACTCTTCTGGCCCCCTCCCTTTTGGTGACCTGACCATTGGTTTATTCTCAATATCTGAGTCTGTTTATTTTGTTATATTTGTTCCTTTGTTTTATTTTTTAGATTCCCACTTATAAGTGAAAACTTACAGTATTTGCTTTTGTCTGTGTTCTTTTACTAAATATAATTACCTCCAGATTCATCCATGTTATTGAAGATGGCAAAATTTCATTATTTTCTATGGCTGAGTAATATTCCATTGTGTGTGTGTGTGTGTGTGTGTGTGTGTGTGTGTGTACCACATCTTCTTTATTCATTCATCTGTTGATGGAAACTTAGGTTGTTTTTATATCTTGTCTATTGTAAATAATGCTGCTATGAACATTGGGATACATGTATCTTTTCATTTTAGTGATTTCATTTTCTTCAGATATTTACTCAATAGTGGAATTGCTTCCTATGGTAGTTTTATTTTGAATTTTTTGAAAAATGCCCATTCTGTTTTCTGTAGTGGCTCTACCAGTTCACACTCCCACCATCAGTGCATGTGGATTCTCTTTTCTCCACATCTTGCCAGCCCTTGTTATTTCTTGTCTTTTTGATAATAGCCATTCTGACAGGTGTGCAGTGATATCTCAAGTAGTTTTGATTTTCCTTTCCCTGATGATTAGTGTTATTGAGCATCTTTTCATATGCCTATTGGCCATCTGTATGTCTTCTTTGGGAAAATGTCTATTCAGGACCTCTGCCCATTAAAAAAAAATTGGGTTGTTCATCTTACACTTGAAGAAACTCAAAGACAATGTACTGATTGGGAGAAGATATTTGTAAACATTATGTTCAATGAGGGGTTAATATTCAAAATACTTGAAGAACTTATGTAAGTTAATGTATTAACTTGTATAAGTTAATGTCAAAAAACAAACAGCCTGATTATTACTTGTATGTTTAATCCCTCTCCTCAGCTTCAGACTTTTAGATTTAACTCTTCAGGATTATTCTTCCTCTTAGATGAATTACCAGTAACTCATGTTCATCAGGTATAAAATTGAACCTCTTCGTCAACTCCTTTTTTTCTTTGCAATTTTCCTTGTTGGCATCAAGGTCTTTCGAAACCAAAGTCGTTTGAAGCATGTTGATTCCTCCCTCATATTCCTTTAACTTTGCCCTTCAAAAGTATTCAACTTGGCAGTTATCTCTAAAATATTGCAAATTTGTTAGTTTCTTCTCCGTTTACCATTATTGTAGGTCCTTTTCAGTTTCCCTCTGCTCATTGATAGTTGCTTTCTAATATGTCTGTAGTTTGACTTTGGGGCTGTTAAAATTGCAAAACTAAGTCTGATCTTTATCACCATGTATTTAAATTCTGTAATGTCTTTCCATTTCCACAGACTAACCAACTTTTAATTGCTTTTATACATGACAATTTTTGCCTCATTTGCCACTTTATTCCTTGTAATGATGTTTTTCTGGCTTATTTAGAGTGTTTCCTTTTGGCTCCGCAAGCCAAATTCTGTTCCTCTTCATTATTTATCCTTATTTCTTCTTTCCTTCTGCATAGAGTGCTTTTCCTTAGTCATCACTGTTTCATGTTCTTGCTTGCTGCTTCCTTAGATCAGGTTTTAAACTTGACTCTTAATAGACATCATTTCATCCATTTCTGCCAGTCTTGTAAAGGAACCCTCTATCTTGTGAAAGAAACTATTTAAAACACTTTTCAGTTTTCCTGTAATATAGTAACGTTCAATCAATGTTAACTAATGTAGCACTAGCTTACTATAGTAAAGCATTAAATAATTAAAATAGGTAAATATTAAACTAATAAAATATTTTTAAATTATAGTAATTGCTTTTATATAGCTATATTTATGCTGTTTGATATGAGGAACACAGGCAGAGATCATCATGTTCATCGTTATACACAAAGTACCTTATACCACATGTGCCTTACATGAGGCACTCAGTATATATTTTAATGAGTGTAAAGGATGATTGATAATTAAGAATTTTAGATAATATCAAGGTTTGTGCCTGGATGAAAGGGTTCTTGATTTCTAGAAGTATTGTATGAACAAGAAGTTTTTCTTTTATGGTAAGAGAGCAGATGAAGAAAAAGAAGCAGCAGTCATTTATTAAGATTCTAGATATGCAGAGTTGGAACTATTTCCTTGATATGCTAGGAAATGACTAGAAAGTAAGAGATTGCTATGTAAGAGAGAGGAGGACTGCTCCATGACTTCCTCTTTTTTTCCTCCCAAACTAGCTCTGTAATTGGCAATTCCCCTTCTCCCCACCCCATGTTTCTGTGATCTAAAGCAGGGCTTCTTCATTATATGTTGTCTGTGAGTTGTGTGAGTGTCAGGATGCTGATACCCTCAAACTGTGGGGAGATCATCTGCAGCTTGGTGTGGCCTAGCCCCTAGTCTGTTCACCTGGTTTCATTTTTTTCACCAGTTATGCCCTACAGATATTATCATTTTCTATGTTTGTCATGATGTGAAAAACATTGACTTAAGATCTGATTTGCTCAGAATATTACAGTTCATTTGGAATATACTAGTTTAACAGCTCATATTTTCAGGAAACAACTCTTATAAATAACATATATGAAGGCATTGAATGAAGAACAGAATTTTTGCTGTAGGTTTGCATTTTAATCTTTAATTTAAAAATTCCTGCTTGTGTAGTCTGATAGTTTAGCATACTTTTGTTGTATACACATTTTATATAGTTTTGTGTGGTCAAGGCTACACTTGAAATTACTTACCCATAATTGACACAGACTTTTTCATTCATAATAAGTGTTTTGCAAAATGCTAACATTTTACAATGATATTTGAAAGTAATACTTGGATGATGTAATATCTACTATCTCTTATTATGACTGTTATAATCTGGCTTATAAATGTTGAAGTAACACTTGCAGGAATTCAGTGAATATTATTAGTATTAATGGAAGAGAATAAGTTAAGGAATACTCTTTTGTCTTTCAAGGTTGGCTGGGGAGTTTTTAAAATCGAATTATTTGTTTGTTGCTGTTGGACAAGTGGGTGGAGCATGTAGAGATATTCAGCAGACCGTTCTTCAAGTTGGCCAGTACTCAAAAAGAGAAAAACTTGTTGAAATTCTACGAAACATAGGTATCTTATGTTGATTATCTTTTGTCATGATTTTGATTTTTACAAAAATTACTTTTAGAAATGACTTTAAGCATTATTTGGCATGAGTTAAATAAGTTGTCACTGTTTCTTCTTCCTCTAAAGTTCTTTTTCTTATGATTTGGTTTTCTGGTAAATTATGTAGCAGTATCGTCCTTTCTCCTCCATAAATGTTAAAAAAAAAATAGGAAGAGTATGAGACTTTAACAATGCTTGACCAAAAACTATTCCAGCAGAAATATATATATATTCCTGTTTTAGAAAATAGAAAGGATTAGTAACATATCTTTATATCAAGCTCTATTTACTCCACTAAAAGTAAGATCTTTGTTGTATTTCTAATTCCCAGTTTTTGTTCTCTAAGGCTTCCTGTATTCATATATTCCAAGAATTTTGGAGCGAGAAGGGACTTTAAACGTCTAATTCTATTCCTTAAAATGTTAATGAGAAGCTCTATCCCTCCCTTCAAAAAAGCCAGTTTTTATGGAAAGTTGTATTTCTTTGTTTGATTGAGATAGCTTTAGTTTATGCCTAGAAATAAAATTTATAATATGGCCATTTTAATATTTTTTGTTGCCTTGCAGGCTAAATGTATCATATAGACCCTTTCTCTTCATCCTCCATTTTAAGTGTCTATTTCAGTTTGAAGTCAGTATTAGGAATGGGGAATGAAAAGGCAAGAAGCTAATTTCCAACAATAAGAAGTTGATTTAGAAATGCTTTTAAAAGGCTTCTAGTCTTCAGTTTTTTCTGAGTTTTATATAAAAAAAACTTTTAAAAACCAAATATTCATCTTGAGTTCGAAAAATGTTATTATTTTTACTTCATATGTTTCATAGCATGTACTGTTGCATGCAAAATAAAAATAATAATTGTTGTGGGCCATATACTATTCTGATTGTTTTACATGTGTTCACTCATTTAATTCTCAAAACAGCCTCTGAGGGTGGGGTTTGTTACCTTCATTTTGTGGTTGAGGGCACTGAAATACAGAGATTTCAAATAACTTGCCCAGTATCAATTGAAGTTCCAAATGCAACAGGAGATAAGCAATACATGGTTTTGCTGAAGTTAGAGCACATTTCTAGTATAATTATCTTAAGACTTTTTAAATATGAATTTATGGAATAAAGTTTGAGAATAATTCTGCTGAAGATAGTGTTTCAAAAGTGCTGGTTTCCCTTTGGGAAACCTTTGAGGTCAGCATGTAAGCACTGTTGGTATACTTCTGTATTATTTGAAAGGTTAAATGTTTTGTAGTTCATAATTTATTATTCTTGGTTTCTTTTTACTTTGCATAGAAATATTATGCTGTATATCATATTTTACATATTTCTGTTCATATAAATTGATCTCTTTTTCTAATCGTTAACTTAAAATCGTAGCTTTTCCCTTCTACTTTTAAAATGTATAGGTTTCATTATTTCATAGCAGTATACCAACTGCCTTTTTCATAATTTTAAATGAACAGGTATCAAAGATTTTATTGAGCTCGTTAATTACAAAGGAAACTAGTAAGATGTTATAGCCAGTTCAGAGGAGAATTCGAAGAACGCATTTATGTGTAGATATCAGGAAGACTAAGATGAATTTATAAATAGATGCAAAATTGGTCAATATCCACAAAGTGTAATAATCTGTTACATTTAATGGAAGATTTTCATTTGTATTTTTATCGATAAGACTCATTTGCATTGCTCTCAGTTGCAGTAGTGGTATAAAACAAAGGTAGTAAAAGGTACAGACAACCTTGAAGGGTATGCTTGTCAGTATCAGCTTTGCTCGTTTCAGAGTCTTCAACAGTTTTTTCTGACAACCTGTATTCCCACATAGTCACAATAATCTCAGATTATTCTTGATCAAAGAAAGGCTGGTCTCATTATGTTTGGCCTATTTTCTTAGGTGCAACAAGACTGTTTCATAACAAAGGCCTCTCAATTTTGTTTCACAAATCAAGAGCCGTACAATAAAAAACAACTATGGAAGTCACAAAATTAAGTTCTAGATAGTTTTCATAACAAATATGAGATTGAAGTTGTGAAGGTCTCTGAAGAATAGGAAACTAAGTCTAAGATACTTTTCATATACCATTTACAGTACCTAGAAATTTAAGTGAATTCCTCTCTTCTAAATTTCCCCAGATTTTTAATGTGATTGATTCTTGTTTCATTGAATCTGTCAGCAGATTCCATCTGCTTTTGGACTATAAACAGTTCTAGAAATTATCCTCAATCCAGTGATCTTTGCAAGTTGTCAGAATGTCAGTTTACAGCCTTTTACCTTGAGGTATCAATAGTTTGAAGTGCCTGAAACAGTCCTTTCCCACAAGACTTGGAGTCTGTTCTTCTTCACTGATGATAGAAATTCTCTGGTTTATAGAAAGTCTTTGGACAAGCATCAAAACAAAACAGAAACTGTCTGTAGTTGACAGAGAATGATTGTGGTTATTACTGATCATTGTTAAATACAGAAGATCTGACGAAGGCTGAAAATAAGAATAAATCTACAAACAAATTTGGTTGTCTGGAGCAGTGTACCTCCAAGCCTCTGAAATATACAGAAAACCTGTTTAGAGTTGTTTCATAAGTGTTTGGTCAGTGTTGCTCCTGAAGTTTAAAAAAAATATTATGAAGAGCAAGAAAATTTACATAATTCTAGGGACTTACCATAAAGTAAACAGTTTTGAAATGTATGAATAACATTTTACCTATGCATTTCAACCTAGAGGAAGCTTAATGTCTTCTGATACAACAGTTCTTACCACACAACTCCTAAAAGTAATAATATGCTATATAAGCTTAATTATTTTTAGCCTCTCTTTTATTTTATATGGTGAAATAAAAAGCCTGTCTTTTCCCTGGAGTTCTCTGAGAAATCCCAGAAGTAGTTTAGGTGGATTTCTTCTTCTAAATTTGTCAGTTCAGTTCAGTCATTCAGTCGTGTCCTACTCTTTGTGACCCCATGAGCCACAGCACACCAGGCCTCCCTGTTCATTACCAACTTACGTATTCCACCCAAACCCATGTCCCTTGAGTTGGTGATGCCATCTAACCATCTCATCCTCTGTTGTCCCCTTCTCCTCCAGCCCCCAATCCTTCCCAGCATCAGGAAAAGTCAGGAAAATCTGACTTTTCCAGTGAGTCAGCTCTTTACATCAGGTAGCCAAAGTATTGGAGTTTCAGCTTCAACATCAGTCCTTCCAATGAACACCCAGGACTGATCTCCTTTAGGAAGGACTGGTTGGATCTCCTTGCAGTCCCAGGGACTCTCAAGAGTCTTCTCCAACACCACAGTTCAAAAGCATCAATTCTTCAGCGCTCAGCTTTCTTTATAGTCCAACTCTCACATCCATGCATAACCACTGGAAAAACCATAGCCTTGACCAGACGGACCTTTGTTGACAAAGTAGTGTCTCTGCTTTTTAATATGCTGTCTAGGTTGGTCATAATTTTCCTTCCAAGGAGTAAGGATCTTTTAATTTCATAACTGCAGTCACCATCTGCAGTGATTTTGGAGCCCAGAAAAATAAAGTCAGCCAGTGCTTCCAATGTTTCCCCATCTATTTGCCATCAAGTGATGGGACCAGATGCCATCATCTTAGTCTTTTGAATGTGAGCTTTAAGCCAGCTTTTTCACTCTCACTTTCATCAAGAGGCTCTTTAGTTCTTCACTTTCTGCCATAAGGGTGATGTCATCTGCATATCTGAGGTTATTGATATTTCTCCCGGCAACCTTGATTCCAGCTTGTGCTTTCTCCAGCCCAGCGTTTCCCGTGATGTACTCTGCATAGAAGTTAAATAAGCAGGGTGACAATATGCAGCCTTGACGTACTCCTTTTCTTATTTGGAACTAGTCTGTTGTTCATGTCCAGTTCTAACTGTTGCTTCCTGACCTGCATATAGATTTCTCAAGAGGCAGGTCAGGTGGTCCTGTATTCCCATCTGTTTCAGAATTTTCGACAGTTTATTGTGATCCACACAGTCAAAGGCTTTGGCATAGTCAGTAAAGCAGAAATAGATGTTTTTCTGGAACTCTCTTGCTTTTTCCATGATCCAGCGGATGTTGGCAATTTGATCTCTGGTTCCTCTGCCTTTTCTAAAACCAGCTTGATCATCAGGGAGTTCACGGTTCATGTACTGCTGAAGCCTGGCTTGGAGAATTTTGAGCATTATTTTACTAGCATGTGAGATGAGTGCAATTGTGCATAGTTGGAGCATTCTTTGGCATTGCCTTTCTTTGGGATTGGAATGAAAACTGACCTTTTCCAGTCCTGTGGCCACTGCTGAGTTTTCCAAATTTGCTGGCATATTGAGTGTAGCACTTTCACAGCATCATCTTTGAAGATTTGAAATAGTTCAACTGGAATTCCATCGCCTCCACTAGCTTTGTTCATAGTGATGCTTTCTAAGGCCCACTTGACTTCACATTCCAAGATGTCTGGCTCTAGGTGAGTGATCACACTATAGTGATTATCTGGGTCATGAAGATCTTTTTTGTACAGTCTGTGTATTCTTGCCACCTCTTCTTAGTATCTTCTGCTTCTATTAGGTCTAAATTTATAATCTGATATTAAAAAAACAAAATCAAAAGTTGTCAGAAGAGAGTTGAACATTTTACTAATGTAAGATTACTTATTCTTAGGTAGTAATTTAATTGAAGTGACAAAGCATTTAAAAATAAGAGTAGAAGGTAACGTGGTTTTAAAGACAATAGCTCTTTCATAAAGGTCTTTTTCTCTTTAAACAACCAAAGACATAATAAAGTCAAAAGATTCTCTGCTATATAGGCTGATTATAAGGAAGAGAAAGAAGAACTTTTCATATTGTAAGAAAAGGCATTAAACAATAAATCAGGAAATAGTTCCATGCAAATTGATTGAATTTGTTTAAATTTTAACACATTTCATCCTTTTTTTGTGTGTGGGAGGGGGGCTTTCCCGGTGGCTCAGTGATACACAGGATGCCTTCAATGTAGGATACACAGGAGATGTGGGTTCGTTCCCTAGGTCAGGTAGATGCCCCCTGGAGGAGGGCATGGCAGCCCACTCCAGTATTCTTTCCTGGAGAGCCCCATGGATAGAGGAGCCTGGTGGGCTACAGTTCATGGTGTCGAAAGAATAGGACACCACTGAAGAGACTTAACACAAGCACATAGCTTTTTTTTTTTAAGACTCACATATTATAAACTGTTATAAAATACAGTTTCCAGGTTTTATCATTCAATGTGCATTTTTCATATTCTGGAGCAAACTGACACTTTAGGACAAAATGAATCTTTCTCAGGGTCCCTAAGATGCTCTCAAGGAGTCTGTGAGGAAAAAACAATTTTCATAATTATACTAAAATTATTTTAACATGCAGAATGTTCCAGTAAATATTAAAAAAATTTTTTGATTTTAGTTTTTAGGGTGGTAAATGTTAGTTGTTACAACCCATGTAGCTAAAACTCTGGGATTGTTGGTAATTTTTTGAGTTTAAAAGAGTCATAGACCAAAATTTTGAGAGATGCAACTTTAGGGAAATTTTACTTTTTCTTTCCTTGAAAAATAAATGCAAAAACAATTTATATTTCTTGGTCAATATTACTCCTACTACAGTCTCAACCACTTATGTTAATTATTACTTTTAACCAAAGTTCACTTCTGTTTCATAGAGGAACTAGAGTCAGGGATGGACAGTTGAGAGATACCATACAGAGACATTGAGGCTGACTACCAGAACTCATGAACTTTCTATACTACTTTCTACGCCATACATATCCTTTTACATTTAAAGTAGCAAAATTGAGTATCTTCCTTGTTATAACTCAAAGATATTGCCTCTCTATAATATATGAAAAATAACAAGCAAATTCTATCCTATATTCAGTGATTATCAATTTAATTAACTCAGTATAGTCTACTATTTTAACTTAACCTAAAGCCAAAGATCTTGGAAATTACCTTCTAGATGACAGTATGCAAAACAGTAGATAATGTTGAATAGTCAGTTTAGTTGAACACAGATTTACATTTTCATTCACTTAAACATTATGGAGAATATTAATTTGATTGGCAAATCTTCATGCATTAAGAAAAACCCAAGTAAAATAAGATATGTTTGTTTTCTACTTAACACTGATAAATTGGAGAAAGGACATGCATAGTTTTAAAACTAAAGTTATTAAGTTAGTCTTATTTATCAAAAGTTTCACTTAATTTCTGAGAACTTGGAATCTTAAAGTATTTCTGCTTAGTTGCTATAGGAAGAGTTTTTAATTTGATATAGTTGGAGTGTGTGCTTAGTTGCTTCAGTGGTGTCTGACTCTGTGACCCTATGAACCATGGCCTGCTAGGCTCCTCTGTCCATGGGATTCTCCAGATAAGAATACTGGAGTGGGCTCCCATTTCCTTCTCCAATAGTTAAAGTATTATGAGTCAATTTCTCTATTTTCTGGGAATTTTAGATTTCTGGAATTTTTAGAATCATAGTTTTTAGAATTATGGATTTCTATACATTCTCTAATTTATCTGGGTAAACCAGTCAGAATTGAGCTCCTTTAAGAGATTTATGTTTGTTAATACTTGTCCATAGAGTATTAACATAATGATTATATGCAGTGGTAGATAAACCTCTTTCTGAATTATAGATTCATAAGAGCTGATAACTTCAGTTCTGTTGCTTAAGCCATTTTCAGATTTTAATTTTAGTTCACAATGGACTAATAGACAAAATAAGCCGACAAGATGAATTCTGTATTATTTTTCACCTCACAGAATAATTAATTATAATTCATTAATCCATTTACAAAGATCACAAAATGATCTGATCATAAAACTAAATTTTCATTTCTCTGCCACTGAAGGGTTATAGCTTATTACCTGAACTAGAAAAAAATACGAAATTTTTAGTAGAGGAAAAAAACCAGAAAGTGTCAGTGGAGTTAAATTTTTATTACTATTTTGGGATTCACACTGGGGAACCAGGAAAAGATGAGATCAAGGCTTTAAGCTGCATAGTAGTAGTATGCACCTGACTATATCAAATGAATCAGTTTTGGCATTGGGCATCTTGATGGATGATCTCCAAAACTGTTGAAAGATAATTTTTGATAAAACATAAAATCATTACTCATTAATAAAATGACTATGTCTCAAGGATATAACTCATTTATTACTGTAGGAATCAGTCATTCTCTTGATTTCCTACCTGGTTGTCTGATATCTGAGATTAAATATCACCTCTAAAACCTTCCTTTCTTGCAGTCCTATTATCTCACTTAGGAAGTCCCATTTAGTATCTTGCCTGGAGAATTCCAGGGACAGAGGAGCCTGGTGGGCTACAGTCCACGGGGTCACAAGGAATCAATCGGACATGACTGAGCAACTGACACTCACTCCAGTTGTTCAGACACAAATATGAGGCATGTTTGATATCTTTCTCCAGTGTACATATCTGATCTGTCAGCAGAGTCCTCTTGTTTCTGTCTAGCGTCAAACTATATCAGAACCCATCAGCTGCTAAGTTAAAACAAAGATCAGATCTACTTCTTTTCTCCAAACCCAATGGCTTCCCTCCTCAAAGTGAAGATCTTTCAGTGGATTTCAGGGCACTTCATGAAATGGCTTCCATCATCCCTCTCCAAATCCTGCTGCTCTCCACTGCTCACCCTATTCTAGCTGCACTTTGCTTATTACTCTTCCCCACATGTACCAGACACGGCCTACCTCATTGCCTTTGTTCTTGATATTCCCTCTGCCTAGAACGTAAAAACCAGATGGGGACCTCTTTGCTGTTGTTTTTTTTGTTTGAGCACATAAAGAACACCTATACCTTAGAACCTTTATATTTTTTCTTGCCTCTGACCTATAATGCTGTTTCCTCAGATATCTGAATAGTTCACTTGTTTAGTAATATCTGTCCTCAGATGTCATCTAATTGCAGAGGGTGCATAAACCCATTTGGCTCTTTGTTCTGCTAAATTTGTTTCTTTTTTAGACTTAATGCATCATATTTGTTATTTACCTCTTCACAATGAGTGTAGGTGCTTTGTTTTATTTGCTGTGTTTTCAGTATCTAGAATAGATGCTGGTATCTCAGTTCAGTTCAGTTCAGTCACTCAGTCGTGTCCGACTCTTTGCGACCCCATGAATCGCAGCACGCCAGGTCTCCCTGTCCATCACTAACTCCCGGAGTTCACTCAGACTCAAGTCCGTCGAGTCAGTGATGCCATCCAGCCATCTCATCCTCTGTCATCCCCTTCTCCTCCTGCGCCCAATCCTTCCCAGCATCAAAGTCTTTTCCAATGAGTCAACTGTTTGCATGAGGTGGCCAAAGTACCGGAGTTTCAGCTTTAGCATCATTCCTTCCAAAGAAATCCCAGAGCTGATCTCCTTACGAATGGACTGGTTGGATCTCCTTGCAGTCCAAGGGACTCTCAAGAGTCTTCTCCAACACCACAGTTCAAAAGCATCAATTCTTCGGCGCTCAGCCTTCTTCACAGTCCAACTCTCACATCCATACATGACCACAGGAAAAACCATAGCCTTGACTAGACGGACCTTAGTTGGCAAAGTAATGTCTCTGCTTTTGAATATGCTCTCTAGGTTGGTCATAACTTTTCTTCCAAGGAGTAAGCGTCTTTTATTTCATGGCTGCAATCACCATCTGCAGTGACTTTGGAGCCCCTCAAAAATAAAAGTCTGACACTGTTTCCCCATCTATTTCCCATGAAGTGATGGGACCAGATGCCATGGTCTTCATTTTCTGAATGTTGAGCTTTAAGCCAACTTTTTCACTCTCCTCTTTCACTTTCATTAAGAGGCTTTTTAGCTCCTCTTCACTTTCTGCCATAAGGGTGGTGTCATCTGCATATCTGAGGTTATTGATATTTCTCCTGGCAGTCTTGATTCCAGCTTGTGTTTCTTCCAGTCCAGCATTTCTCATGATGTACTCTGCCTATAAGTTAAATAAACAGGGTGACAATATACAGCCTTGATGTACTCCTTTCCCTGTTTGGAACCAGTCTGTTGTTCCATGTCCAGTTCTAACTGTTGCTTCCTGACCTGCATACAGATTTCTCAAGAGGCAGGTCAGGTGGTCTGGTATTCCCATCTCTTGAAGAACTTTCCACAGTTGATTGTGATCCACACAGTCAAAGGCTTTGGCATAGTCAACAAAGCAAAAATAGATGTTTTTGTGGAACTCTCTTGCTTTCTCCATGATCCAGCGGATGTTGACAGTTTGATCTCTGGTTCCTCTGCCTTTTCTAAAACCAGCTTGATCATCAGGAAGTTTGAGCATTACTTTAGTAGCATGTGAGATGAGTGCAGTTGTGCAGTAGTTTGAGCATTCTTTGGCATTGCCTTTTTTTGGGATTGGAATGAAAACTGACCTTTTCCAGTCCTGTGGCTACTGCTGAGTTTTCCACATTTGCTGGCAAATAGAGTGCAGCACTTTCACAGCATCATCTTTCAGGATTTGAAACAGCTCCACTGGAATTCCATCACCTCCACTAGCTTTGTTCATAGTGATGCTTTCTAAGGCCCACTTGACTTCACATTCCAGGATGTCTGGCTCTAGATGAGTTATCACACCATCGTGATTATCCAGGTCGTGAAGATCTTTTTTGTACAGTTCTTCTGTGTATCCCTGCCACCTTTTCTTAATATCTTCTGCTTCTGTTAGGTCCATACCATTTCTCTCCTTTATCGAGCCCATCTTTGAGTTAAATGTTCCCTTGATATCTCTAATTTTCTTGAAGAGATCTCTAGTCTTTCCCATTCTGTTCTTTTCTCTAGTTCTACGGGATGCTAAATGTTTGTTAAATAAATGGAGGCAGCTGATAGGGACACAGGGGAGTGAGATTATGAAAAGTTACACCTTGTTACTTCTATACAGGCTATAAATTATTACCTTTCCTCTCTAACATTTTATAGAAAATTTCTTGGTATGGAAAAGTCTCTGGCTCATGCTTGTATTTAAACCAATTAACCAAGCTAACAAGTAAATATTCTTTAATGTGTTTAGACCTTGAGATAATATGTTATATATCTGTATATATATATATAAGATACTTTGGGGATTAAGGGGTTTGAATTGAGATAATGTTGAAACAGAATATTGGAGAGTTTGTCAGCCCTGGGTTGAATGCAATTATGAATGCCTCTGGCAGTCAAGGTAGAATAAAAGATTCTATAACCGTGGGAAGAACAAAGGTATTTATTTATAGAGAGGGAAATGAAGGGCCTGAGCCAAATTTGGGACTGCTAAGAGTTGGCAGGTTAGATATCATTTATCTTTCCCTAAGTCTCTACTTATTGGTTGGCCTATGAAGGCAAAGGGTAAGCAGTTGTTTTTCTGTTTTGTTTTGTTTTTTCAGTCACAAAGTAGGAAAAAATCCTCGTCTCTCTATCTTTGACATTTACCCACTCAGGGAATATTTGAATTGCTCTTACCTATCAGGCCTGAGTCTAGGTGCCGGGATACAGTGCTGGATAAGACAGTTTCCTACTCACCCTGTGCTTTTTTTTCTTTTCCTGATTTTGCAGTTTGAATGTTTCATTGTCTTGTAGGTGATGAAAGAACTATGGTCTTTGTTGAAACTAAGAAAAAAGCAGATTTTATTGCCACTTTTCTTTGTCAGGAAAAAATATCAACAACAAGTATTCATGGGTGAGTATATTATTATGATTTCCTAGTAAGGAGGTAACTTCTATCTGTCATTTGTTAAGAAATGTTGGTATTTAACTAGTAAAAAATCCTGGAATTAGGATCTCAAGATCTAACTATTATTCTTCATCTTTAAGTTTTTATAAAACCAAGTGGCAGGGATGGGTGAGTTAGAAGTATCTTAAGTTCCTCATCATGATTGTCAAGCGATCTCACTTAAAGTCTCTCTGATCCTTAGATCTAGGTGTTCATTCAGCTAAATCTATCCAGTGCTTGATATTCTTTTCACTGGAGTCCTCAAAAATGTCATATTAACACAACTTCGTTGCTACTTTACTAGGAGATCTAAAATATTAATCAGCGAATATGTAGAATTCTGAAATTATACTTTAAAAAATCAGTAATTTTTGAGAAAGCATTTCATCAACTAGTTGCGTATTTTTTGTCAAAACTAGAAACAGTTTATTAGCGGGTAAGATTTGATGTTTGTCGTATTTGAGTCTGTATTTTGGCTGTAGGTATTAGCTGTCACCTTACTTCATCTGCAAATGGGGTTAATTGTCCTAACCTCAAAGTATTATTGTGAGAATTAAATGATGACTGAAAAGAAATTAGTATAATACTTTGTATGTAAGAAGTAGACATTAATGTTAACTGTTGCTATTTTTTTTTTACTGTTATTAAAAAGAAATCTATCCATTGAACCTTAATGGTTCTCTTTAATAATTTTCTTAAGGGCTGTTCTAATACATGCTTTGTTTTCTTTCAAGTGATCGTGAACAGAGAGAAAGAGAGCAAGCTCTTGGAGATTTCCGCTGTGGAAAGTGCCCTGTTCTTGTTGCTACTTCAGTAGCTGCCCGAGGGCTGGATATTGAAAATGTTCAGCATGTTATTAATTTTGATCTTCCTTCTACCATTGATGAATATGTTCATCGAATTGGGCGTACTGGTCGTTGTGGAAATACTGGCAGAGCTATTTCCTTTTTTGATCTGGAATCAGATAGCCATTTAGCACAGCCTCTAGTGAAAGTGCTATCAGATGTAAGTTTTTAATTTTTAAAACTGAATTGATAGTGTTCTTACCTTGTCATTGAAAGCAGACATTTTATATGTATGGATTTTCCAGTTCAGTTCTTCAGTCATGTCTGACTCTTTGCAACCCCATGGATGCAGTATGCCAGGCTTCCCTGTCCATCACCACCTCCCAGAGCTTACTCAAACTCATGTCCATCGAGTTGGTGATACCATCCAACCATCTCATCCTCTGTTGTCCCCTTCTCCTGCCTTCAATCTTTGCCAGCATCAGGGTCTTTTCCAGTGAGTCAGTTCTTTGCATCAGGTGGCCAGAGTATTGGAGCTTCACCTTCAGCATAAGTCCTTGCAATGAATATTCAGGACTGATTTCCTTCAGGGTTGACTGGTTTGATCTCCTTGCAGTCCAAGAGACTCTCAAGAGTCTTCTCCAATATCACAGTTCAAACACATCAATTCTTCTTTGCTCAGGTTTCTTTAAAGTCCAACTCTCACATCCATACATGACTACTGAAGAAACCATAGCTTTGACTAGACAGACCTTTATGGCAAAATAATGTCTCTGCTTTTTAATATGCTGTCTAGGTTGGTCATAGCTTTTCTTCCAAGGAGGAAGCATCTTTTAATTTTATGGCTGTAGTCATCATCTGCAGTGATTTTGGAGCCCCCCAAAATAAAGTCTCTCACTGTTTCCATTGTTTCCCCATCTGTTTGCCCTGAATTGATGGGACCGGGTGCCATGATCTTAGTTTTCTGAATGTTGAGCTTTAAGCCAACTTTTTCACTCTCTTCTTTCACTTTCATCAAGAGGCTTTTTAGTTCTTCTTTGCTTTCTGCCATAAGGGTGGTGTCTTCTGCATATCTCAGGTTATTGATATTTCTCCGGGCAATCTTGATTCTACCTTGTGCTTCATCCAGCCCAGCATTTCGCATGATGTACTCTGCATATAAATTAAATAAGCAGGGTGATGATATATAGCCTTGACATACTCCTTTCCCTATTTGGAACCAGTCTGTTGTTCCATGTCCAGTTCTAACCGTTGCTTCTTGACCTGCATACAGATTTCTCAAGAGGCAGGTCAGGTGGTCTGGTATTCCCATCTCTTTCAGAATTTTCCACAGTTTGTTGTGATCCACACAATCAAAGGCTTTGGTGTATCAATAAAGCAGAAGTAGATGTTTTTCTGGAACTCTCTTGCTTTTTCGAAGGAAAAGTAAACGTGAATCTTTTGAGACTTTATGCATGTTGTTTATGAAGTTAATTTTTTTTTAAGGCTCAACAGGATGTTCCTGCATGGTTAGAAGAAATTGCCTTTAGTACATATGGTCCTGGCTTCAGTGGTAATGCAAGAGGAAATGTGTTCGCATCAGTTGATACTAGAAAGGTTAGTTGAGGGGGAAAATTTAGAAATTGGCTTTTAGTTATTTACTCTTTGTAAATGTTGTGCTTAATATTGTGAAGTAACTATAACAATAGCTTAAGCCATTATTTTCATGCCTGCAAGATGAATGTTTCTCTAAATATTTTATGTACATACATAGTTTTGGTCTTAAAGGGGAAGAATTTAAGATTTATGCTCAAACACCTTCCTTTCCCATTTTAAATTCTAATTTGAGATCTTCTGAGATTTTTGTAGTAATTCTTTATTTTTTGAATTCTGACCACATTATTAAGTAAGACAAAATAGTAGCAGTGTGGTTGCATATCTTTTCTATTGTGTCAGTTTCTAGGCAACATAATTTTTATACAGAAACAATGGGCGTATTGGTCATTAAGTATTTACACTTATTCGTTGAAGTGAAGAGCTTTGTTTTTCCATTTGCTGAAACTATTGGCTTACATTTTTTCTTTAAATACTCTGTGCAATTTAAACTTCCTAGGTTGATATGGACCTTTTCTCAAATAGATTGGATTCAGTGAGAATGAAATTTTTTGTTTGGGGAAGAAATGGTAGAAAGCTTGAGTTCTTGCTATCAGTCTAGGTAGTGTAACTTTAACGGTGCATAAAATTAAATGTTTGTTTGTTTGTTATTTTAGAATTACCACGGCAAGAGCTCTTTGAACACAGCAGGATTTTCTTCATCACAGGCTCCTAATCCAGTAGATGATGAGTCATGGGATTAAAACGAAAACAAGCTGCAAGTTTGTGGTACAGTTTTGATGTAGAGAAGAAAGTAGTTTGATTTTTGAGTTTTCAAAACAGAAGTATAAAACTTTGCATCTCCTATCCTTCTGTTCTTACTCCTACCCTTAAAAAAAATCTTTACTGACTAGTTATGTGAAATGCTGAAAGTTACGGCGTTGCAGTTACTAATATAAATGGTGTTAACTAGAAAGATTAAAGCATTCTAAATGTCTTGCCTATTTCTATTGTATTCCTCAAGGGTTTTAGACATATTTCATGTCTAAATGCAATGTCTTAGTATAGTGTTTATTGATCCTATAGCAAACAGGATTATAGGATACACTTTTGGTTAAAAATTATTGGGTTCTATTTTTACTTAAAAGGAGCCTTTAAACAATAGTGTGTCACTGAAATGTAATGACATGATTTTCATGATAGAAACAGTGAAAGACAAGCTTTTAAAAGCAGTTTTGATTTTATATCATCAGATATGTGATGAACATGCTTGAATGTTTGCAACGTGAACTCTGTACTCAATTATACAACTGTTTGTATTTATAATATACAGACTTCTCCTTAAAAATAAAGGATGAAACTCTTTCCCCCCTAAGTTTTCCAACAGCACTTTTAATTTTTCTTGTTCTCAACTCTTGTATTTTGAAATTTTGAGTCTTGTGAAACCAATGAAGTGAAGTCTTATATCAATTGAATATGTATTAATATACATTAATACACAGATGCAGTAATGAAAATCATTCTTTGCGATCAAACTATATCAACAGAAACAGTGTTGTTCACTCTTGCCATAATTAACTTTTTGATATTTTAATATTGAGGGTGAAAACTTTTTTTCACTTACCATTACATATCTTAGACTTACCGTGTCTACGTGTACCCCAATGTTCATCGCAGCACTGTTTACAATAGCCAGGACACGGAAGCAACCTTGATGTCCATCGGCAGATGAATGGATGAGAAAGCTGTGGTACATATATACAATGGAATATTACTCAGCTATTAAAAAGAATGCATTTGAATCAGTTCTAATGAGGTGGATGAAACTGGAGCCTATTATAAGAGTGAAGTAAGTCAGAAAGAAAAATACCAATACAGTATATTAATGCATATATATGGATTTAGAAAGATGGTAATGATGACCCTATATGCAAGACAGCAAAAGAGACACAGATATAAAGAATAGACTTTTGGACTCTGTGGGAGAAGGCAAGGGTGGGATGATTTGAGAGAATAGCATTAAAACATGTATATTATCATATGTGAAATAGATCGCCAGTCCAGATTCGATGCATGAGACAGGGTGCTCAGGGCTGGTGCACTGGGATGACCCTGAGAGATGGAATGGAGAGGGAGGTGGAAGGGAGGGTCAGGATGGGGAACACATGTACACCCATGGCTGATTCATGTGAATGTATGGCAAAACCCACCACAATATTGTAAAGTAATTAGCCTCCAATTAAAATAAAAGAATAATAATTTTTTTAAAAAAAGGAAGAAGGGAAAAAAATGTGTCTAGATTGTAAGAAATTTTTAATAAATCATTAAATAGATGAACCAAAATATTAACATAAAACAAGTGAGACATAAATACAGGGGGACAAAAATAATCAATTTCAAGTGTATTTTATTATTCATTTAAAATATCCAAAGCAGCTTTTCCTGAACATGTATGTCTTGTTATAGGAATTTGGTTAATAAATGAGGCATCACAAGTTAAAAGAGGAATGGAACATTCAGCAGATTCTACTGGGATAACTAGATGCCTACCCCCATGCCATATTAAAAATCAGCTCTATGTGACATGTAAAAATTACAACTACAAAAAAATACAGTTAAATATTAAACCTTTGACTTGGGAATGAGAGTTGACATTAAGCTCAAAGGACAGAAATCATGAGGGAAACAATGAAATAGATTTGATCACAATAGAATTAGTTGCTTATATAATAAAAAGGGTAAACAGACAAGGAAAAATATCACTATGACTATAGTGGATTATCAGCATATAGTTATTTGTGTATGTGCGTATGTAGGAATACTATTAGACAAATACACAGAGAACAGACAATTCAAAATGAGAGTTTAGTTAAAAAGAATAAGCAACAGAAATTCCCTAGGAATCCAGTGGTTAGGATTCTGTGCTTTCACTGCCAATGACCTAGGTTTGATCCCTGATTGGGGGAACTAACATCCTGCAAGCAAAAAAATAAATAGGATATATTTAACTTAATACTGTTATCTCACTTCTGGGAAAGGCTAAATGAAAGTGTTTGCATCGTTGGTTGTTTTGTCTGTATGTCTTAATTGTCTCTTCCAGTTTTGTTTACAAAGAGAATTTATAGGTCATTTCTTTTTTTATTTCCTCAAAGAGCTTCTTGGTCATAGCCTGATTGCCTTAAAACTTTTTTGAGTCATGCTTAATTTATCAAATTTACCATCAGAGCATTACTGAAACAAATGTAAAGAGAAAGTCACACATAATCCTACCATCATAACAAACCAACTATAAATATCCAAGTGTTCATTTACTTTCTTTATTTCTCAGTATAGATTTGAAAATTTTCTTTAAAAAATATCAAGGTGACAGATACACATATGACTAGAAAATAAAATTCTGTAGAAGGGTTATAAAACAGAGCAATGTCCTTCTGCCTCTCCCTTTCTAATTGCTATTCCACATCCCACAGTCTACTGACTGTGCATGGTAAAGACCACTCACCTCGTTCTCCCTTCCTTGGTAACTTTTTTCCAATTCTGTTGAGATGCAGTTAATATATACCACTGTGTAAGTTGAGGGCATACAGCATATGGTTTTGCTTATACTGTATTGTGAAATGATTACTGCAATAAGTTTAGTTAGCATCCATCATCTTATAGTAGATAAAAAAAAGAAAAAAATTGGTAACTTTAATATAGTTAGAAGTATACTTTGTGAGATGATAAAGGCATCCTACTTCTGTTTTTACATTGCAACATCTGTAAACTATACATTTCCATTTCCAAAGTTAACATTTGCATTCTGTAACAAAGCCCCCTTGTAATACCTACAAGTTGGTTCTAAAACTGAAAATCAGTAGGGTGTACATTATATAATTTGTTCTAGCATGGGCAAGTTAACATAGTCTGATTATCTTTCCTTTACTGTTTTTCCAATTTTGTCACCTCTGTGTTTCTAGGGAAAATTACTATAAATATTCCACAGACCAGTTTGCTTTAACTTTGGATAAACTCTTTAGAGCAGTTTGCTTACCGTATAGTTAGATTGTCTTTCTCTTTTTTGGAGAAGAAATATGTGCTTTTCATCATATTATTTTCTGTGTTCAAAGTTAGTGTCTGGAAGCTAGATCCCCAAAGATGTTAATGTTCTTAAGTTGTATAATGAGGGGACCTTTAAATTCTAAAGTATTTGGTGTGCTTTGCAGATCATATTTTTCTGACTCTGGGAGTGTATTGTATTTCTTTGATAATTTTTCCTAGATTTTCTTTGTTCTTTATGGAACTCCTGTTGATATTAATCAGATGCTAGAACTACAAAATTAATCTCTAAGTCTTCTTTCATGTTTTTTCATCTTTTTGCTTATGTTTTGGTAGAATACTATCTTTAAATCTTTTTATGTTTTTAGCAATTGTATTTTATTTCCAATAGCTATCTTATTTTCTTTTGTTTTTCCAAATGTTGCTTAATAGTGAATTTTCTACTTCACTAATGCTTGTTTAATCCCTGGAATTTAACCTGAGAAAAATTTTTTTTTTTTTTTTTACATTAAGCATGTGTTTTCCTGCTGCTTGACATCAGAAATCTTTAGCCTTTATCAACTTTAAGTTGTTATGGTATATAGAATGCTGCTGCTGCTGCTGCTAAGTTGCTTTGGTTGTGTCTGACTCTGTGCAACCCCAGAGATGACAGCCCACCAGGCTCCCCCATCCCTGCGATTCTCCAGGCAAGAACACTGAAGTGGGTTGCCATTTCCTTCTCCAGTGCGTGAAAGTGAAGTCGCTCAGTCGTGTCCAACTCTTTGCGACCCCATGGACTGCAGGCTACCAAGCTCCTCCACCCATGGGATTTTCCAGGCAAGAGTACTGGAGTGGGGTGCCATTGCCTTCTCCAATATAGAATGCTGGCTTAGTCAAATTCAGTAATCTGTTCATTTTTGTGCCTTTCCTGCCAACTGCTAGTCTAGTGACCTCTCCTCTATCTGTTCATTGAGGCCTCCTCTCAAGTGAGTGCCTAGTCACTTTTCTCAGTTGTGTCCAACTCTCTGCATCTCCATGGACTGTGTAACCCATCAGGCTCCTCTGTCCAGGTAACTTTCCAGGCAAGAATACTGGAGTGGGTTGCCATTTCCTACTCCGAGGATCTTCCCAACTGGAATTGAATCTGTGTCTCTCCAGTCTCTTGCATTCAGAGATGGATTGTTAACCACTAGTGCCACCTGAAAAAGCATAGGTTAAGATATGAATAATAAAACTTAGATTTTCTTCCCTTGAATTTTTTGCATTTTAAAGCTTTGCAGAGTCAAAGGTAGTGGCCCAAACTAAAGAAGCTCAAAATGTAGAATGTCAGGCATCAGTTGTACAAATGAAGGTTTGGGAATAATGGTGATGTTAAGAAAGGCAATGCCAAAGAATACTCAAACTACCACACAATTGCACTCATCTCACATGCTAGTAAAGTAATGCTCAAAATTCTCCAAGCCAGGCTTCAGCGATACGTGAACTATGAACTCCCTGATGTTTAAGCTGGTTTTAGAAAAGGCAGAGGAACCAGAGATCAAATTGCCAACATCTGCTGGATCATGGAAAAAGCAAAAGAGTTCCAGAAAAACATCTGCTTTATTGACTATGCCAAAGCCTTTGTGTGGATCACAATCAACTGTGGAAAATTCTGAAAGAGATGGGAACACCAGACCACCTAACCTGCCTCTTGAGAAATCTGTATGCAGGTCAGGAAGCAACAATTAGAACTGGACATGGAACAACAGATTGGTTCCAAATAGGAAAAGGAGTATGTCAAGGCTGTATATTGTCACCCTGCTTATTTAACTTATATGCAGAGTACATCATGAGAAATGCTGGACTGGAAGAAACACAAGCTGGAATCAGGATTGCCGGGAGAAATATCAATAACCCCAGATATGCAGATGACCCACCCTTATGGCAGAAAGTGAAGAAGAATTAAAAAGCCTCTTGATGAGAGTGAAAGTGGAGAGTGAAAAAGTTGGCTTAAAGCTCAACATTCAGAAAACGAAGATCATGGCGTCCGGTCCCATCACTTCATGGGAAATAGATGGGGAAACAGTGTCTGACTTTATTTTTTTGGGCTCTAAAGTCACTGCAGATGGTGATTGCAGCCATGAAATTAAGACGCTTACTCCTTGGAAGAAAAGTTATGACTAACCTAGAGAGCATATTCAAAAGCAGAGACATTACTTTGCCGACTAAGGTCTGTCTAGTCAAGGCTATGGTTTTTCCTGTGGTCATGTATGGATGTGAGAGTTGGACTGTGAAGAAGGCTGAGTGCCAAAGAATTGATGTGTTTGAACTGTGGTGTTGGAGAAGACTCTTGAGAGTCCCTTGGACTGCAAGGAGATCCAACCAGTCCATTCGTAAGGCGATCAGCTCTGGGATTTCTTTGGAAGGAATGATGCTAAAGCTGAAACTCCGGTACTTTGGCCACCTCATGCAAACAGTTGACTCATTGGAAAAGACTCTGATGCTGGGAAGGATTGGGGGAAGGAGGAGAAGGGGACAACCGAAGATGAGATGGCTGGATGGCATCATGGACTCGATGAACGTGAGTCTGAGTGAACTCCGGGAGATGGTGATGGACAGGGAGGCCTGGCGTGCTGCGATTCATGGGGTCGCAAAGAGTCGGACACGACTGAGCTACTGAACTGAATTGAGTAGAGAGTAAAGATGAAGAGTGGTTCTGATTTCATATTGGGTACATGACCCATCTAGCCCATCTGTCTGTTAGGGTCTTGGGTAGAGTAGTGATTGTTTTCTGATTTAATTTTTCAGCATTGATAACAGAGGGCAGCAGCTTTGGACAGAAGTTCACCCCTTCTTTACACTTTACACCCCTGGCTTTACCTTTTGTGCTGTTCCTATAATCTCTCTACTGGTCCCCTAACTGGGGAGAAGAGAGCATTTCATTTTGTTCTATATCTCTTTATTGATTTTAAACTATGTTTAAAATGGCTGTGTTAAAACTTTCAGCCACACACCAGTGTGCCTGATGCTGTGGTCGGCACTTTTCAATGTCGGCTTTAGATTTCCCTGGCATGCCCCACGCAGAACCGGGAATCTAATACCTCCTTCCTTAGGAAAAGCCCAGAATGGACCTGTATTATGTCCCACAGTGCTGGTGGTGAGGAAAAGTGCTCTTTTACTTCCTGACCAGCAGAGAGCTCAGCCTCGGGGTCAGACAGATGTGAGCGATCAGACAGCTGTGTGTGGCTGTGGTCACCTTGAAGCTGGTGGTGCTGGGAAGCAGCTTCGCCTGCATCCCGGCTTGGTCCCCGAGGCAGCTCTGAGCTAGTGGTCCTTCCTTTCCCGAACCAGGGAAGTGATTTGCTTTGCCGGGAATGACAGCTACTGAGGGTGTGGGGGCGGCGGGAACCTTCCCCCTGGGGCGGAGCCAGAGGTAGGCTTCCTGGGATCCTAGGGACTGGGATAAGCCGATAGGAGGGTGTCGCGCCGCCGCCGCCGAGTATTTGCGCTGATCGTATCCAAGTGAGTGTGGGGCGTGCCTGCGTGGTGGGCTGGCGCTGCTGAACTCCTAGGGTTCTCCCTTTAGAATCGCGGTTCCTAATCACTTTAGATCACGTTGGTTTTCGACTCAAGTTTTACTTGAAGTTTCAGGGGACTTATCTGTGCTGTGCTTAGTTGTGTGCTTAGATTTCTCTACCTTTGTAAAATCCATCCATAGACCAGCAAAAAGGCCAGGGAACCAAAGATTAAATGACTCCTGCTTTAGAAACAGTTGGTGGTTCCCTGAGGAATTTTTTGTAAGGAGAGGACTGAGGGGAGGGACAATAAGGTGAATGTGTGCTGGAACACTAAGGATGCTTGAAATTGAAGTGAGCAAATGGTTTGTCTTAGAGATTGGGGTCTGGCAATTTAGGTTAATCCTTTAAGTGCTTCATTAATTGTTTTGCTATAATTTAGGAGATTACCGAATTGTCATATAGGGCATTGAAATCTACTTCTCTGTGGGGGATTTTGCATGTAAGAATTCCTTGGAAAAGGTTTTTGTTTTTGTTTTCCTTTATCTGTTTTCTGGATTTGGAATCGTGGTTTTGTAGAATTCTTTTTCAGCATTCAGGAACAAAGCCCAATTTTTTCTTTCCTGTGTATATGAATTTATTATCCTGAAGTCTTGGCTATCTCTGTTTAACCTGATTTTCTTCTTAGTTTTGGCAGAGGTTCACCATGTGAGGGATATATTCTCAACAGATACAAAAACAGTTAAAAATGCTCAAAAACTTTTATGTATAGGAAGAGACACTCCTGTATAACAAGGTGGGTATGATGCTTCACATCAAAGAACTAGTTGGAGTAGCCTTAACATTGGTCTTATTCAATGATTTGGGTGGTACCTAGCACTATCAGTGATCTGGTTTATCCTTCAGTTTGCTTTTACATAAAAGAAAGATAATAACTGGAGGTTTCTTCAAGCAGTGTGCATCCAGTGAAGATGCTACATAGTCAGTGCATGCAGTTACAATAAAATGCTTTTAAAAGAGGCAGCCCCATGTAAGAATGCAGAGTATCATAGCCATATGCTAGTGCCCTTATATTTTAATGTTCATTTTATTCTAATACAAAAAATCCCCTACATACAAAAGAGCACATTCATAATCTGATTTGCTTGTAAATCCAACAGAGTTAGCCTAGGTACCCAGGCAGAACAAATGGCTACAGAGGACTGTACTGTATTGGTTTATAATACTTATCACACAAATAATACATTAAAAAACAAAAAACATTTTTAGTCTTACAGTACAGTACCTTGAGGAGTATCATAGTACAGTACAGAAGCTAGCATACAGGAGCTGGCACTGAGTGAACAGACAAGAAGAGTTACTGACTGGAGAGGGAAAGGAGATGGGAAATGATAGACCTGAAGGATCGTCAGCAATAGGAAACAGAGGGCAAGCTGCAGTTCACTCATGCCTGATGATGAAACGCGTGTTTGCATCCTTCAAAGTAACAATTTGAGGGTTTGTATTAGGGGACATACTGTATTGAATTAGCTGATATATCAATGATCAATAAATAGTTGTTTCCTGAGAAACGGATCACATTTGCAACTATAGTGTTTGGTGTAATTCATGTGATATTTGTAAGCAACTCACAGTTCAAAATATATGAGTTATACTTGTTAATTGACCATTTATCATCTCACTGCATCTTCCATTTATTAATTGTTTCATCAGTTTTAGGATGTTCTACCACTTGAGACTTTTCACGGTAATCTACAGATGCTAATCAGCTAATGTATTTGTGTAAGTTAAATGGCAGGTTCTGACAGTTTTATCTTACCATGTTTGTTCTTGCAAGTGGATTATCTTACTGTGTTACCAGTTATATGGGATGATGGAAAGTTTAATTTCAATAATTTGTTTCAGTTCTATAGACAGAATTGTTAGTGCTGTAGTGCCACAAATTAAAACCATCATTTGAACTATAGAATGTTTTGGTGCCAAAATAAGTACAGTTCAGTCACTCAGTTGTGTCTGACTCTTTGCAAAACCTCATGGACTGCAGCATGCCAGGCTTCCATGTCCATCACCACCACCCAGAGCTTACTCAAACTCATGTCTGTTGAGTCAGTGATTTCATCCAACCATCTCATCCGCTGTCATCCCCTTCTCCTCCTGCCTTCTGTCTTTGCCAGCATCAGTCTTTTCAAATGAATCAGTTCTTCGAGTCAGGTGGCCAGAGTATTGGAGTTTCAGTTTCAGCATCAGTCCTTCCAATAAATAGTCAGGAGTTATTTGCTTTAGGATGGACTGGTTGGATCTCCTTGCAGTCCAAGGGACTCTCAACTGTGGTCTTCTCCAACACCACAGTTCAAAAGCATCAATTCTTCAGCACTCAGCTTTTCTTTATGGTGTAACTCTCACATCCATACATGACTACTGGAAAAACCATAGCTTTGACTGGGCAGAGTTTTGTTGACAAAGTAATATCTCTGCTTTTTAATATGCTATCTAGGTTGATCATAGCTTTCTTCCAAGGAGCAAGCGTCTTTTAATTTCATGGCTGCATTGGCCATCTGCAGTGATTTTGGAGCCCAAGAAAGTAAAGTCTTTCACTGTTTCCATTGTTTCCCCATCTATTTGCCATGAAGTGATGGGGCCCAGATGCCATAATCTTAGCTTTCTGAATGTTGAGTTTTAAGCCAACTTTTCCACTCTCCTCTTTCACTATCATCAAAAGGTTCTTTAGTTCTTCGCTTCCTGCCATAAGGGTGGTGTCATCTGCATATCTGAGGTTATTCATATTTCTCCTGGCAATGTTGATTTCACCATGTGCTTTGTCCAGCCCAGCATTTCTCCTGATGTACTCTGCATATAAGTTAAATAAGCAGGGTGACAATATACAGCCTTAACATACTCCCTTCCTGATTTGGAACAAGTCTGTTGTTCCATGTCCGGTTCTAATTGTTGCTTCTTGACCTGCATACAGATTTCTCAGGAGGTAGGTCAGATGGTCTGGTATCCCCATCTCTTTCAGAATTTTGCACAGTTTGTTGTGATCCATACAGTCAAAGGCTTTGGCATAGTCAATAAAGCAGAAGTAGTTGTTTTTCTG
This sequence comes from Aepyceros melampus, assembly GCA_006408695.1. Taxonomy (NCBI): domain Eukaryota; kingdom Metazoa; phylum Chordata; class Mammalia; order Artiodactyla; family Bovidae; genus Aepyceros; species Aepyceros melampus. The sequence continues at coordinate 161,662 of SJXQ01012958.1, read as the reverse complement.
AAACTCTCTTGGTTTTTTGATAATCCAATAGATGTTGACAATTTGATGTCTGATTTCTCTGCCTTTTCTAAATCCAGCTTGAACATCTGGAAGTTCACGGTTCATGTACTGTTGAAGCCGGCCTTGAAAAATCAGTACAGTTTATCATAATATAGATATTATGGATAAATTATGTAGTGAGAGTGATGCTACTGACATATTTAAGCTAAGTAACAACAGTTTTGTAGTTTTCTCATTTCTCTGTGTATTGGATGGGAAAGTGAACCCTACTCAAGTCAGAAGACTAAGATTAACCTAAATTTGAACCTGAGCTCCACATCTTATATTTGTGTGCTTTGGGACAAGTTAACTTTTTAATCATTTTATTATATATATGATTTACATATTTTAAAATACACAAACCTTTAGTATATGGCTTAAATTTTTATTTACATTACTTAAAACCATTGCATGAATCAAAATGGGTAACATTTCTATTACCCTCTTGCCCCTTTGCATTCAACTCCTTTGCCCAGAGGTAACCACTATTAAGATTTTTATAACCATAAATTATGTTTGTTCCTGAACTCTATATAAATGGAATCATAAGCTCTCTTTTTGTTGGTTTTTTCAACATAGTGAGATTTCTCCATGTTGTGTGTATCAGTTCTCTCTCATTGTGTGGTGTTCTGTCATATGAATATACTATAAATTCTTTTTCTAATTTCTTGTTGATGGGCATATGGGTTGTTCCCCATTTTCACTATTGTAAATAAAGCTCCTAAGTATATTCTGTAAGTCTGGTGAACACAGCTCTCAATTCTCACAGGTGTGTACCTAGGAGTGAAATTGCTGGATCATAGGTATGCGTTTAGCTTTCCTAGTAACAGCAAAAGAGTTTTCCAAAGTAGTTGAATTATTATCATTATAGCTACCAGCACTGTAGGAAGATTGTTCCATTTGCTTCACATCCTCACCATTATTTGTTACTGCCAGCTTTAAAATTTTAGCCATATACTGTGGTTTTAATTTACGTTTACCTGATGGTTAGTGATGTCAAGCACCTTTTCATGTGTCTATTGGTTATTTATTTCATTGTTTCTTCATCTGTCTACATGTCTACCCAGTCACAGTCTTGGCAGCAATACACCTGGAAGTCATACAAGGGGGTGGAGAAGAGATGGAATCAAGGGATGGATGGGGTGTTATCTTGCTGCTTCATGATGACACCAGGAGTTGTGAACTGGTTTATTGCTAGCCTTTTGAGTCACTGATTTTATCTACTAGGATGACACTAGCTGCTTTTTAGAAACCCCCAGAACTTCAGTGACTTAAAAAGATGGAGGTAGGTTTTTGCTCGCCTAACTGTCCAAGGAGGGTGCTCCTGCAAGGTAGGTATTTAGGACTCCAGGCTTCTTCTGTAATGTGCCTCTGCTATCTTTGGCACATGGTGTCCAAGGACTTTATGCTTTTCTTCTCAAGCCAGGAAAAGGGAAAGAGTGGGGCCAGGGGAGGGCAGAGGTGGACAAGAGGAAGATGTTTATGAATTAGACAAAGAAATGGCATATAGATCTCTCTTTTCCTCTTCCACTGTTGAGAACTTAGTCACATCTAACTGTAAGGAGGCTAGCAAGTGGCAGAGTGGGGCTTTGAACCCAGATACTCTGGCTCAAAAGTCTGTTTGCTGAACCTCCATTCTAGCCCGTTTCCAGCTGCTGTGTGTATGCTCAGTTGCTCAGTCGTGTCTGACTCTGCGATCCCGTGGACTGTAGCCCACCAGGTTCTTCTTTCCATGGAATTTTCCAGGCAAGAGTACTGGAGTGGGGTGCTGTTTTCTGCTTCAGGGGGTCTTCCTAACCCAGGGATCAAACCCACATCTCTTGAGTCTCCTGCATTTGCAGGGGTATTCTTTACTGCTGCCTCGCTGCTACGGGAGAGACATATGTGATCAATATATCCCAAATATCATTTCAGTATATAATCAGTATAAAAAGGTATTTTAACATTTTTGGACTGAATCTTTGAAATCCAATATATATTTTATAATTAACTCATATCTTAATTTGGAAGCTGTTTTCATTGGAAATATTTAGTGTTTAGATTTTATAAACTATACTGAATATAGTAAATTATGATTTACATACCCAAAATAGATTCACATACTCAAGTTGTTTCAGATAATACTTAAGTTTCCTAATAGCCAAATCAAGTCTCAAGCTTTAGATTAAGTAAAATAAAATTTTAAGAATTCAATTTCTCAGTTGTACTAACTGTGTTTCAAGTACTCAGTAGCCACATGTGGTTAGTGGCTAAGGCTCTTTTAGCAACAGTGGCTAAGACTTTTTAGCAATTCTAAAGTCTAGACTAAGCTCTAGGAAGGCAGAGACTTCAGCCTTGCTCTGAGAAAGTGCTCAAGAAATATTTCTGGTTTGAAAATAATGTCATCCTATTCTGAAGTTGGTAAGAGTTGAAAGTGAGGTTTAATAAATAATTTAATTGAAAGCTGGGAGGAGGCCAGACTTCCAAAGTCAAGTTTTGTCTCAAAAATTTAATTATTCTTAATAAACATTTAGTGTATGCTTATATATATAAATATAGCATTTATTTTTATTTATATATTCATTATATATATATGTTTTTAAATATATATTTTATATATTATATAGAATATATTTTAATTATATGTTATATATAAATATAGCATTTATATATAGCATTCATTATTATTAAATATAGCATTTATACATGCAGTGATTTAGGCCATAATGGCTATATATTTTTGGAGGATGTCTTTTTCCACTCCACTGGCTGGCAACTCTGGTCAAATTACATTTTAATAGCCACATAATGGATTAGCTAAACAACTATGGAGGAAAATGTTCAAAGTTAATTTATGCAATTCATTGGTTTGAATTTGGGGAATAGAAACTAAAGGAAAATGAGGTTAAAACAAGGTTCAAATTCTGAAAAATAATCATACATCCTATTTCATGTTGCTCTGCAGAGGAAATTATTTTGTTGTGTTACAGAGGCATACACATGTAATTTAACAACAACAATAAAAAATGTTTTTTGAAAAAACATGAAAAAAGCACTATATTCTTTGAGAATGGGAGTTTTATATATTAATATCTGTATGTTTTTCCCACTAATTACCCAGACTTTACTAGTTCAGTGCTCTACTCAAGTCACACTTCTTTTGCAAAATCTTCCTTGGTTACTGTACTTCATAGTGCTTCCTCCCATCCTGGAACTCAATAGACTCAAAATATTTTGTTATCCAAATATATATCTACAGTGTTGTGAATTGTTTCTCCTTTGACTCATGTGTCATGTCTAAGCATCTCAACTCAGTTTGTCTCAGTATTTAACAGGTAACAGTTGCTCAACATGTGCTTGAGTACACACAAAAATGACAAATGGAAATCCTGACTGACTTCTTAAGAACCTCTGACTGTTCTCATGCTTTGAGTTCAAATTGCTTTACTGCATTCTGCTTGACTTGAATAGTGAGAACAGTTAGCTGAGCTGGAGAGAGCTAACAGCCAAGTGTTGGAGTACTGCATTAAACAGGTCAAAATGAAAGTCAAGTCTTTAACCACTTAACGGCATTTGTATACACAAGGGTCTGAACTAAAAGATTCCCTCTGTTCCACTTCTTCCTGTGGAATGGCCTCCTTGTTGAGGGTCGGATGGATCAGTACAGATGGGGGGTTGTCTCACTGTTTAGGGAGCCCTGAACAAAAGGCACCTGCAGACTTACAGACCCAGAGGCTGGGAAAAGGAAGAAGGAAAGGCTAGGAGTGGGAAAGTACTGAGTCAGGGTCTAGAAAATTGTCTTCTGGTTTTTTCCCATAAGACTTCCAAATAGAGGGGCCTGGGCCAGAAATGAAGATGTCTATAACAGCACTGCCATCCAGGGGTACCTGAATCCTTGTCTGCAACAACTTTCAGAGATGGTAATGCATTGTGTATTGATTATGTATCAAATCTGATTTGGGGAGGAAACCTTTGATGTGAAGCCCACCAAGGAAAGTCTTTGTAATTGCTTATTGTCAGGCCTAAAAAATTGGTGTTTTTCTGGCTGGGACATGGACTCCTTATGTATGAAATCTGTTCTCAGGACCTCAAACTACCCTTATCTGTTCTAGAGTGGACATTTCCCAACATTTTAATATCTTTGAAATCAGGATGTATTTTATAATTGATGTCATCCAGATAACAGTTGTGATCTAATTGATGCTTCGGGATAAAAATCAAGAAAGTACCAGCACCAGTTCAGTCGCTCAGTCATGTCCGACTGCGACCCCATGAATCGCAGCACGCCAGGCCTCCCCATCCATCACCAACTCCCAGAGTTCACTCAGACTCGCGTCCATCAAGTCAGTGACGCCATCCAGCCATCTCATCCTTGGTCGTCCCCTTCTTCTCCTGCCCCCAATCCCTCCCAGCATCAAAGTCTTTTCCAATGAGTCAACTCTTCGCATGAGGTGGCCAAAGTACTGGAGTTTCAGCTTTAGCATCAGTCCTTCCAAAGAAATCCAGGGTTGATCTCCTTCAGAATGGACTGCATACTCAGCCCTAAAAAGGAATGAATTTGAGTCAGTTGTAGTGAGGTGGGTAAAATTAGAGTGAAGTCAGAAAAAGAAAAACAAATGTCATTTATTCATGAAATCTAGAAAAAAGGCACTAATGAACCTATTTGCAGGGAAGGAATGGAGACACAGATCTAGAGAATGGATGTGGCCATGGGGAAGGTAAGGGTGGGATGAATTGAGAAAGTAGTGTTGACATATATACACTATCAAATAGGGAGAAGTTACTGGATAGCACAGAGAGCCCAGCCTGGCACTCTGTGATGACCTACAGGAGTGAGATGGGGAAGGGAGGGAAATATTGTATGGTTTGTGTACGTGGTTTAGTTACTAAGTTGTGCCTTACTCTTGTGATCTCATGGACTGTAGGCCACCAGGCTCCTCTGCCCATGGGATTTTTTAGGCAAGAATACTGGAGTGGGTTGCCATTTCCTTCTCCAGGGAATCTTCCCAACCTAGGGATCAAACCCGGGTTTCCTGTGTTTCAGGTGGTCTGCTGCATTGCAGGCAGATTCTTTATTGACTGAGCTACCCGGAAATGCCGTGTATGTGTGTGTGTGTGTGTGTGTGTGTGTGTGTGTAATTATGACTTTTTCACATCATTGTTTGGCAGAAACCAGCACAACATTGTAGAGCAATTTTCTTCCAATTAAAAAAATAAAAGTACTGGCAGATGGAGAGCAAGAAAGCCAAGTAGGAGAATGTGGAGCTCACCTCCCCTGATGAACACATAAAAATACATCTACATGTGAAGCAATTCTCACAGAAAAACTGGAGATTGGCAGACATATAACCAAGGCTGTAAGAAAGATCCACACTGAGTTGCATAGGAAGGGAAGAGAAGTGGTCAGGTCAGGACCTTTGCCCCTGGGAGAAAGCACAGAAGAGGAGCAGGATTCTATGGGCTTGGAGAGCCTCCCTGATGAATAAACAGTTTGAACCATACATTGGGTGTCTCAGCCCTGGGGTCGACACTGAAAAGACAAGTCCCTTTAGTTGATGTGAAAATCAGTGAAACTAACAACAACTGTTAGGAACCTAGACTTCATTCATGAAGAACATGCACATGCTTACTCCTGAAACAAGGCAGAGGATGCAGATTGAAGCTGCCTGGAACTTAGTCTGGTTTCCCTCAACCACCCCAGTGCATGCCTCAGTCCATGCCAAGCACCCTAGCACCAGACAAAGAATCCAGAGCATTAGTAATAATGCTAACTGAACTAAGGAAAAGAATAGATGAACACAGTTTTAATAAGGAACAAGAAAATGAATAAAAGAACCAGTCAGAACCGAAGAATACAGCAGCAAATGAAAAACACACTTGGAATAAACAGCAGACCAAGGGTACAGAAGAACACAAGTGATCCAGAAGACAGAATAAAGGAAATTATGCAATCAGAACAGGAAAAAGAGGGTGGCTCAGGTAGTGAAGAGTCCACCCGCAGTGCAGGAGACTCAGGTTTGATCCCTGGGTCAGGAAGATCCCTGGGGAAGGATATGGCTACCCACTCCAGTATTCTTGACTGGAGAATTCCACAGACAGAGGAGGCTGGAGGGCTACAGTCCATGGGGTCGCATAGACTCGGGCACAACTGAACAACAAACACACACGTACAAGGAAACAGAAGAACACAAATGATCTGGGAGACAGCATAAGGGAAATCACCCAAGCAGAAAAGGAAAAAGAAAAAAAAGGGAACAACTTAGGGTACCTGTTGGAAAACAGCAAGTATACTAATATTCACATTATAGATGTCCCAGAAGAAGAGAGAGAAAAACGTGTTGAAAATGTAATTTGATTAAATTGTGGCTTTAAAATATCTGAATCTGGAGAAGGAAACATATGTAGGTATCAGAGGCACAGTGAGTGCCCTAAAATTTATGAACTCAAAGAGACCCATCAGTTCAGTTCACTCAGTTGTGTCCGACTCTTTGCGACCCTATGAATCGCAGCACACCAGGCCTCCCTGTCCATCACCAACTCCCGGAGTTNGGAGATCCAACCAGTCCATTCTGAAGGAGATCAACCCTGGGATTTCTTTGGAAGGAATGATGCTAAAACTGAAGCTCCAGTACTTTGGCCACCTCATGCAAAGAGTTGACTCATTGGAAAAGACCCTGATGCTGGGAGGGATTGGGGGCAGGAGGAGAAGGGGACGACCGAGGATGAGATGGCTGGATGGCATCACGGACTCAATGGACGTGAGTCTGAGTGAACTCCGGGAGTTGGTGATGGACAGGGAAGACTGGCGTGCTGCGATTCATGAGGTCTCAAAGAGTCCGACACGACTGAGCGACTGAACTGAATGCAAAACCCTGTGTTGGAATAACAGTTTGAGCTTTAGCACCTATAATTGTTTATTTATTCAATCATTGAGACCGTCAGCATCAAGTCTTTAATAATGTCTTCATGACTGAGCTTCCCTCCCTTTCCAGTATGCTTTTAAAACTTGTAAAGGCATGTTTTTTTGGCTAAGAACTGGAGAAAATTAAGACAACATTGTGAATAGTTGGATGTTAAAAAGTGCTATTACTGGGAATTCCCTGGTGGTCCAGTGGTTAAAACTCTGAGCTTCCATTGCAGAGGGCACGGATTCTATCTCTGGTCAGAGGACTAAGATCCCACATGCTTCAAGGCCAATAAATAAATAAATAAAATTCTATTCAAGGCCAAAAAAAATTCTATTGCTGTTATAATTAATTTTCAAAGAACACATTTATTCTTCATTGAAAAATTTTAAAACTTCCTAAGTCTATACTCATTTAAATCAAAATGGTTGTTTTTGGAGATTAGCCACAGCTCTTAAGTAACAGGCATTAACTATTGCTGTTATGTAACCAGTCTTTTATTGTTTCATAATGGTATTTCTATTACTGTGGATCCAAGTTCTCATTCTGCTTTATTTTGCCTTAGGCACTTTCAGTTAGTTAGGTGTTTCAACTGGTTTGTGTGTGAGAAAATGTTATCCCTGTGGTTTTCATCCAGAAATGCTGCATTCAACTTTTCCTACAATGATTTATCTTGCTGAAAACTCTCCTTTCCCCCCATAATAATATTTCAGCTGAATGTAGATCATTTATTTCTTTCTGAAAGCGAGGTATTGCCTTTACATTTGCTTTCATCCTTAGACTATCTCACCATCTCATCTGGGATGACGTGAGGAGCCAGCAGCCTTGTTACTCTAATTATTCCACAAACAATAGTGAATGTCTACCAGGTACCAGGCACTGCCTTTAACACTCAGGCTTCACAGAGAGAGAAGCTCCACTCTTCAGAAGCTCCCTATCTGTAGAGAAGCCAACAGGTAAACTACTAAACACCATTCTGTGTGCTGTGGGCACAGTACAGATGGCATGGAGGGTGAGTGGGGCACAGAGGCCGACTGGCAGGCTGAGTCCATCTGGGAGTTCAGGGAAGGCGCTTGGAGAAGGTTAGCTTTGAGCTGAGTCTGGAAAGATGGATCACTTTGTCAGGAATAGGGAAGAAAGGACATTCTAGACAGAAGGAACCGCATGGACAAAGCATGGAGATGTGAAATTGCATGGTGCTTTTGGGAAATTACGAGATGTCTTATTTAGCTGGAGCGCTCAGGAACTGAGGCAGAGACTAAAGGACAGTACTGTTTTTCTGGAGTGTATTCTTGCTGGCTGGTGTACTTTTTGTATTGTATAGTAGAATTAACTGTGGACAAAAAAATTGACTGGGGTAATGGAATAATCACAGAGGGATCTGTGTGATGCTAACCAAATAAATATAGCAAAATAGAATGTAACAAAAATATATAAAATAAAGTACCTTTCCTCAAAATTTCCAGAATCCATTTATCACTAGAAACAGCTGTTGAGGACAGACAGGAAGCAAACTAACTCTTCACTGATGATATTTTCTGTTCTCTTTCCAGCCTCCCTGCATTATTTGGGAACAATGTGGGCCTGGGCACTGTGGACGCTCCCTCTACTCTGCAAATTTGGCCTGGCAGGTAGGTCAGCCTGTGCCCTTTTATAGATTATGTGATTCTATTTGCCTTTTTTGGATAAGAATTGTTAACTTGAGAACAAAGGGGCACCTGGACATGGGCATTCATGGATGAACAATGGGGAATTTGTGAACTCCCTAAATTTGTGTGGGGTTGTCTGTGCATGTTGATATATACTTATGCATATGCAAGTTTGGCAAGATGATCTATCATATTTTCAAAGGGAGATATGACCCTTTGAAAGTCAAGATTCACTGTTTTCGAGTAATAGTAAGTGATTATCTTGGTGATTCCTGTGTTAAGGGTGCATTGGCTCATATAGGATACACACATAAAAACATATATACATTTTCACACTATTTGCCATAAATTCCAAGGGTATAAAGGGAAATGAAACAACATGTTTCTACAATGGTCCAACTCCAAACTATGGGCCTAATGGCCATATAATACCATGTAGATCTAAGATGTATTACTTAGATCACATATTATGTTAAAAAAGATAAGACCAGATTAAAAGAAATGGTGATTGAGCACTGGGAATGTAGACAAGGCATGTAGTATAAATATTGGTCTGGTCAGGCTGCTATATAACAAAATACCACAGACTGGATATCCTAAACAACAGAAGTTTATTTTATCACAGTTTTGGAGACTGGAAGTCCAAGGTCGAGGTGTCTGCAGAGTTGATTTTCCCTGACACCTCTCTCCTTGACTTGTTGATGACCATCTTCTTGCTGCCTCTTGGCGTGGTCATCCCTCTGTGTACCTTAATCTCCTCTTATAAGGACATCAGTCAGATTGAATTAGGACACACTGTAAGGCCCCATTTTAGTTAATATATCCTTATATGCCCTGTTTCCAAATGCAGACACCTTCTGAGGCATAGCAGAGAGAGAGCAGGGCTTCAACATATGAGATTTGTGGGGAGGGATACAATCCAGCTCATAACGTATCATAATTGGAGGTCACCCAGAAGGCAGTTGTGACCCAGAGTTAATAAGAATGTCTTCCAGACCTCTGGCATGTCCTGGCCCATCTTGCAGGTCCCTGGGGTTATACTTGTGACACTCTAGAGCTTTGTAGACAATCAGGCAGGTAGGGCTGTGTGTCTCTGTCTCATTCAGCCTCTTTTGGCCATCTCAGAAATCCCCAAATGCTTCCAATTTTACAACTTAAAGTTCTGCTTATTAGCATCATGATACCTTTCCCCTCAACTTGTCTTTTTCAGTCTTGCATCTCTGTCTTCGCTTTCTACCTTTCATTAATACCATTTCCTGTGTAACTGACTCCAGTTTCCATACCACTTCCCTTCTAGACAATTTTCCCCTTGGTCTCAGCCTTGCCCTTCTTTTGTTTCAAGACACCGTTCACAGCAAAATTTAACTTTGCAATGACACCAAAGTGATATGAGTGTAGAGGGGAAGAAGAGAGATTGAGAAGATCTTTTTAATTTTGAAAAATGTTCTTTTTGCATATAGGAAATTTGCTGATAAACAAGAACATTCTCCTGGTCCTTCTTGGAGAAAAGTTCTGAATATTTTTGCTTATTTCTAAAAGTAAGGGAATTAGTTATTTCTAGAAATGTGGCAATATGTTTATATGCTTTTTCTTAACATGTGGAAGGATACATGTGTGTGAGGGGCAAATGTAGCCTTTAGTTGTCCACGTACAAAAAATAAACATTCTGTTGTAGTTTTAAATTTACACAAAAATTGTGAAGATAGTACAGAGAATTCTTATATACCCTTTATCCAGTTTCTCTTATTGCTAATATTTTATAATAGCATCGTATGCTTGCTGAAATAAAGAAACTGATATTAACAAATGACTATTAAGTACTTCCAGACTTTACTTGATTTCACCAGTTTTTCCTCAATGTTCTCTCTCTATTCTGGGATCCAGTTCAGGGTAGCATATTGCACTGAATTGTCCTGTCTCCTTAGTCTGTTCTGGTGGATGACAGCTCTTTAGTCTTCCCTTTTTTCTCATGACTGTGGCAGTCTTGAAGAGTACTGTGAGTACCTTTGGGGTTTTATGAAAAATAGAACAGAGGTAAAATGCCCTCCATTGCTCTATCACAATTATATAATGTTTGTGACAGTCTTTTGATGAAGAATTTGTGTTCTAATTAGAGGTAAGTTGAATAAGACTTAAAACAGGCACATTAGTTGCCAGCAAGTAGGCGGGACAACAGATGTATAAGCCTTGCTACTCACTGGCAGTTCTATTACATAAGTCAGGGCAGTTCAGATGTGTGGGCTCCACACCAGATAACTGAGGCTGTAAGTAATAACTATAAGTAAAGAAAGCAAGCAAAACTCAAGCTATTTGTTGATCTGGTTTTCCTTTTTTATTCCAGTTCCCCTTGACACCCTCATTTGTGATAAAACAAATCTACAAGGCCCTGAGATCATATGCAGAGTTAGGATGTCATGAGGACATAACAAAGAGAAGAGGGAAAATTACTCTTAAATGAATTCCTCCCCCAAGTCCTAAAACCTTGGATTTTCAGACAAGTTATTTTTCACATGAGGCAAGGAAAGTTGTTTATGCTGTGTAAATAAACAAGTCCAAAATCTTAGTGCTTAAGACAACAAAGTCTGTATGTCCATCACAGGTAAGCAGGGACCTAGGCTGATGGAGGCTGTACCAGCCTAAGACTCATTATCTCAACATGGATTTGCAGGGTGTGCAGGGCAGAGGGAGGAGAGAAAGGATAATAGTGTAGTAGCGCTTTAGTCTCCTTTCATGTCAAGGGCCAAAGAAGTCACGTTGCTATGCCCAATTTCAAGGAAGCAAGGAAATAAAATCTTCCCATATGTCGGGGAAGGGGAAATACTAATGAGCACTGGAAATGTTCTGGGCATTCATTTTATTTGTCATAAATCTCCTTTGTAACGCCAGTATAGGGGATCAGAATATGCCACCCCAAAATATACCACTTTGGCATAAGGATTTATTTTGGTTTGGAGTCAAATGAGAATCAATAGATGCAGAAGTGAAGTCTTTGGAACTTCTTTTATTTGTTTAAAAGAAGAAACTTCTGAAAAGTGAGGACTGCTATAAATCTCCTCTCCTGGAGGAGTTTTATGACCATGAGGAAGACAGAAAATCAGTGCCAGGATGGATCTGCACATGTAAACCCTGCTCCATTAGTGTCTCACATATATTTACCTTTTCACAGTTTGCCACCCTTGAAAGCCTAAGTTCATTCTCCTTTGCCCTGTCAGTTCTCTACAGATTTATTGGTTTTAAGATGCTGTATCAGCTCAGGTTCTAGCCACCCCTTTAAGTTACTCTTTATTGAGTTTTCGCCTGTGTAATTTCACTGCATGCATTAATATAATGTTTTTCTCTTGTTAATCTGTCTTTTGTCAGTCTGATTTTACAGGGCCCCGGCTGGAGAGCCTAGGAGAGTGAAAGGAAACAGAATTTTTTCCTTCTCTATACCAATATCAAGTGGCCTCTCCAAGAATATTTCTGTCACGCCATGTACCAAACAGTGAGAGTAAAACAAATGTAGCTCCTTAAAAAAAGCTCAAGTGAAGAGGAAAATCATTTTTAGAACTACTTTCTCTTCTGATATCTGATGACACTGATGGTTCTGGTAGCCAGAGGTTGGATTCCCCTCTGACTTATGGTGTTTATAGATATTAATCAAAGCTTCTGAAAGAGCTAAAGAGAGAGATTCAAGGAAGAATTGTAAAGACCAGAGTTCACCATGGTTCGATGGGGATATGTTTAGATCCACAAGGATCTATTCCTGTGATGTGCTATGCTAAGTCACCTCAGTCGTGTCCGAGGCTCCTCTGTCCATCTATTTCTACACTGGTGTTTTTGGTGGCTGTCTTTGGAGTCAGCCTGTGACCGAGAATGAAGGTGGAATAAAATGTGACTGTAGGGGCCATAATGAGAACAGTACAAAACTAAAGACTATTCTGAGTAGACAGGGAAAGACATCTTATTTCTTTGTTTTCCAGCCAATGATCAACTTTGATATCCTGCTAAGAGTTCATGTGCTGGTACGAGTGAAATGGAGGTGGAGGGCAGGCTAGCTTTGGATGACTATTTGTAAGGAAATTGGCCAGAGGACGAAGACAGACCCACATGTACGCACAAACACATACAGCCAAAATCTCTGAGCCAGAGAGTGAGTCAGTCAGTGTAACAGCTATTCCCTTGGGGACATTGTTGGCTAACCGTTTGCTCACCCTCTTATAGGATTTTGGCTGTCCCCACTGACAGTTGTGAAGTGTGTATCTGTTAATATTCTGCTTGCTGTCCTGAGGAATCCTGAGGGAGTGTTTTCAAGCTATGTGGGCTCTCTGAGGAATTACTGGGCTAATTGGTCTACCTTTTGATCTCCACTTAACATGTAGTATTATTTGGTTCAGGTCAGTTAACTTTGGTCCTTTAAGCAGTTGGACCTGGAGATCACCAGCTTTTTCATGTTTTCAGCATGCAAGTAGCAGAGATAGAAAGTTAGCTTTTTCATGTTTTCAGCATGCAAGTAGAATAGATAGACTTAACTACTGACTAATGGGTGTTGTCAGGATCAAGCTCATCTGTAGGACTCAGAGGAAGTTTTCTCAGAAGAAATCTGGAAATGTGGACGTGACATGAAGGCCCCCTTGCTCTCCTTCACTCTTGTTTGTCACTCCCAGGGGCTGCTTTACCTATGTGGACAATTCTCATTTCTTAGACCACAGTCTCCCACATTGTAGGCAGATTCTTTACCATCTAAACCACCATGGAAGCCCATGAATGAATATACAAATCCCCAAAGTCTCAAATCTAAGCAGTGAGTATAACCCATTCTGAAACTGTTTATTACTACTGACTTCCTGTTAGAAGGTGTTACCTCTGGAAGAGTTGAAATGTATACATTAGTCAGATATGCAGATAATTTTATAACATCCTTATTTTCTATGATTAAGCTAATCAGTTTTCAAAAAGTCCCTGCTCCCCTGGAAAGCAGGCAGGGCTGAGGAAGGGGACAGCACGGGCAGCAATTATTAGCATTGTCTCTGTTTCTTCTGATTTATAGTGTTTTCCAGCTGATTCAGTCTCTCTGGGGTAACTGCACAGTTCCAGAGTTTCTGCCTGCCCCCTACTCCTGCCTAGGGTGGTGTCTCCGTATATGAGTGGGTTTATGTAACTTCAGAGTCCTGGTCTCCTAAATCTGTATGAGCAAGTCTTTGTTTCCCTCTGGACGTTCTGCTAGGGTCTTATCCCTTCTCTGCTGTCTGCTGCCAGGCAGCCAGCTTTGCGTGGGCTTTGGGGTATCATTGCCAAACCCACTCCTGAAGTTCATGCCCCAGCTGTTTGCCTGTGATCTTGACATCTCCCTGTGCACAGAAACCTCTTCATCTGAATCCCAGGCCTGATCTACAGCCATATCACCTTGAACGTGCCTGATCTCTTCTGAATCCCAGGCCTGGACCAACCCCACACATCTATACCCACCCCCAGTTCCTCACCCTGAGATACTGGGGACTTCTGAATCCCTGCTTGCTACTCTCACCTGTTCAGAGCTTATGTGAAGATCTTCCCCAGCCCACTCTCTGCAGTGCTAGGACTTCAATATCATGCTGGAGTTGGTGCTGAGTCATACATGAGGCTCCGACAAGACTTGCTGTGCCTGGTGAAATAGGCCACCAGCCCAAATGACCTTTGTTCTTCAGACTCATGCATGTTTGTACTGTTGCACCAAGAACATTGACATCCGAGTTCTTTGCTCCGTCTTACTTTCACTCCCCTGCTCCAATATTTTGCTTGCTATAAGTGATGGACTTCTTACTTCTTATCTGGTAGGAACTTCCTTGAATAAAAATATAAGAAGTGTTTTTTAAGTCAAAATCTAGCTGTTTAAAGGGAGTAACTGCAGAGATGGAGTTAGATTCTTTCCATGGCCCTGATAAGGAGAACTATTATACCTAGTAACTTACCAAGTAATTCAGCTTTCGATTAATCTGTTTTCATCAAACTCGTTAATGCTGGTAATATTTATCATGCACTAAAGTTATTGTGTTTGTGTATTTTTCTAGAACTGCCAGCTAAGCCTGAGAATATTTCTTGCGTCTTCTACTATAGGAAAAATTTTACTTGCGCCTGGAGTCCAGAGAAAGAAGCTAATTTTATATCATACACAGTCAGGAGAACTTTGTGAGTATGGGAGCTTGTGTGCCATCAGGGAGAGTAAAGGGAGGAGGCAGAGGCTCCCACTTTAACTCATGACTCAAGTCACTTAGACAGTAAAATTTTTTTCTCAATTATAGCTTCTAGATAACCACTATTTGCATCCAGTGGCTGGGGTAATATCTTGGTTATTTGCAACCATACTGATAGGATATACAGCTAAGAGGGTGGAGAGAATGCTTGTATAACCATGACACAACATTACCCTGTACGCCATTTTTGCACTCTGTGATAACCATGGAAAACCCTGAGATCCTTTCTGCTTCCAAAATTCCATGGTTCTATATTTCTGTATGTTCAGTCAATGCCCCCTCACCTCTGCCTTTGCAAATCCTTACACAGTGGGCCCCCTCTTCTGGTCTCAGCCTGTTTCATCTTCCACATAGTCCCTAAAGGACTCTAGCAATACCCGCCTACTTGATTCCTACCAATATGTGTAGTTGTTTTCATTAAGTTACAGCTTGATAGGGTTTAGTTATCTATCTAAGAAAATAATCGTAATGAGTTTTCTGAAAACAGTGTACACCAGTGGCAAAAAATTCAATCTGAAAAATATGATGAATATTAAAAATCACCCAAAATCCCACTACCAAAGATAACAATTTTTAACATTTTGATGAAGGCCTTCCTAGACACCTTTAAGAAGAGTTATGTAAATATGTAAGTTCATATTAATGTAATCATTATTTAAATAATATGCATCTTGCTTTTTTTCACTATTAATAGAGTACCAGGCATCTTTCCATATCAAAAATATAGTTGTATTAAAAACTATCATTTTAAATTCTATTTATGTATCTACTGTAATTTATTTAACGAATTCTTTTTATTTTTTTCTTTTAAGAATAAGTTCTCAAGGTTAGAATCTCAGATTTTCAAGAGCCTATTCATTATTCCTTACCAATAGTAAATGCATTATATGAATGTAACTTTTGATGAACTTACAGGGTTCCCAGGGAGGTCTCCATGGTCACTTTTCTCTCTCCTTGAAGGTGAGGAAGGAATCTGGAGAGATAAACATCAATTTCTGGACTATACAGTTCTCAAGAGAGACCCAGAAGGGAGCTACCAAATACATGCTTAATATATTAAATATGCTTATGTTTCTAAACTGCTGTACTTAACTCACCCTGAATCATTTTTTCCTTCAAAGGTGTAATTTACATGAAAATGATACTTGTATTTCTACAAGTAAAAATGGTTCTTCATGCTCTTTTTATTCAAGAATAACACCACCAGATACTTACATTATTCAAGTGGAGGCTCGAAATGCATATGGTATAATTAAATCTGATATAACATATTGGGACTTATATACCATAAGTAAGTATCACTTTATATTCTTATGTACTTTTTAATTAAAATATACCCTCTTCTTCTTTTTTTAAAAAGAGATATCTGTAAACTCAAAAGTAGATTCACAGCTCAAGCATATAGTAGGTGTATGTTATGGATATATGGAAAACTTGTCTTCTTTTGAAGAAGGAAAAAAGTGTTAGGGTCAGAGGGAAGAAGAAAGGAAGTAAGGAGGGAACTGACCAAAAAAAGAAAAAAGAATGAGAAGAAACATTTTGCTGGTCCTTGATTTTCTCTTGCAGTTTATACCATAAATTATATTAGAAGAAACAGTGTTTCTTCTTCAAAACATTATTGCTCCTGCAGGAGAAAGTAAAACTCTTATTTTTAAAAATATCTCACTGATTGTTACTTTTTAAATTCTTTTTCAGAGTCATTTTTACTATTTAAAAATAACATCATTTGTGAGATATAATTACATGTTATAAGATTCACCTTTTTTGTTAATTTATTTATTTTTAACTGGAGGATAATTGCTTTACAATATTGTGTTGGTTTCTGCCATACCTCAACGTGAATCAGCCATAGGTACACATATGTCCCCTCCCTCTTGAACCTCCATCCCATCTCCCACCCCAAAGATTCACCTTTTAAAAATGACAGTTCACCAGTTTTTAAAAATCATATTCACAAATTTATACAAATATTGGAGAAGGAAATGGCAACCCACTCCAGTGTTCTTGCCTGGAGAATCCCAGGGATGGTGGAGCCTGATGGGCTGCCGTCTATGGGGTTGCACAGAGTCAGACACGACTGAAGCAACTTAGGAGCAGCAGCATACAAATATCACCAGGATCTAGTTCCAGAAACTTTTCATCACCCCTCAAAGAAACTTCATGCCCATTAGCAGAAATCCTTAATTCTACCTTCCCCTTGATCTCTGGCAGTCACTAATCTATTTTTCTGTCTTTATGGATTTACTTATTTTTGAAAATTCATATAAATGTAATAATACAGTATAGTCCTTGTATCATTTCTTTCACAGCATAATGTTTTCAAGGTTCAATCCATCTTGTAGCATTTATTTCTTTTTATTGCTGAATAAGAATCCATCATAGGGACATAGCACATTCTGTTTACACATTGGTTGATAGACATTTGAGTTGTTTCCACTTTTTGGTTATCAAAGCTGCAATTATGAATATTTGTATACAAATTTTTGTGTGGATATAAGCTTCAATTCTCTTATATATATATATATATATATATATATATATATATACCTAATGAAATTGCTGGGTCATATAACTCAGTCTTTAACTTTTCGAGGAACTGCTGAATTTTAACAAAATGGCTGTATCATTTTACATTCCCACCAGCAATTTATAAAGTTACCAGCTTCTCCATATCCTTGCCAACACTAGTTATTGCATTTATTTTTATTATAACCATCCGGGACTTCCCCAATGGGTATTGTATCATACTTCACTGTTCTGATTGCACTTACCAAATGATTAATGATATTAAGCATCTTTTCATGTGCTAATTGGCCATTTGTACATCCTCTCTGGAAAAATGTTAATCCATAACCTTTGCCGATTTTACAAATATGTTGTCTTTTTAATGTTCAATTTCAAGAGTTCTTTTTGTGAGGGTCTGTGCTCTGCAGCATGTGAGATCTTAGTTTCCCTACTAGGGATCAAACCTAAGCCCCTTGCAGTGGAAGAGTGAGTCTTAATCACTGGATTGCCAGGGAAGTTCGAGTTCTTTATATATTCTGGGTATCAGCTCCTTATAAGATATGTTTTGCACATATTTTCTTTCTTCCCATAGGTTATGTTTTCAATTTTTTAATGATATCCTTTGAAAATAAAACATAATTTAATTTTGATGATTTTATTATAATTTATCTATTTTTTCCTTTATTGCTTGTGCTCAGGAGTCAGAACTAATAAACTAGTACCAAACCTGAGGTCACAAAGATTTCTACTCTGTTTCCTTTTAAAGACCTTTATAGCATTAGCTCTTACATTTAGTTCTATGATCTTTTCTGAGTTAATTTTTAAACAAAGTTAACAAACTTTGTATTCCTTAAATAAATCTCACATGGTTGTAAGTGTATAATCCTTTCTATATGTTACTGAATTTGGATTGATAGTTTTTTTGTTGAGGATTTTTTCTTCTATCTTCATAGGGGATATTGGTCTCTTGCTTTCTTGTGATATCTTTGTCTATTTTTGGCATCATGGAAATATTGGCCTTACAGAATGAGTTGGAAAGTGTTTCCTGGTCCGGTTTTTTGAAAGGGTTACAGAGATAAAGACCATCCCCAAGAAAAAGAAATGCAAAAAAGCAAAACAGCTGTCTGAGGAGGCCTTACAAATAGCTATGAAAAGAAGAGAAGCGAAAAGCAAACAAGAAAAGGAAAGATATACCCATTTTAATGCAGAGTTCCAAAGACTAGCAAGGAGAGATAAGAAAGCCTTCCTCAGTGATCAATGCAAAGAAATAGAGGAAAACAATAGAATGAGAAAGTCTAGAGACCTCTTCAAGAAAATTAGAGATACCAAGGGAATATTTCATGCAAAAATAGGCTCAATAAAGGACAGAAATGGTATGTTCCTAACAGAAGCAGAAGATATTAAGAAGAGGTGGCAAGAATACACAGAAGAATTGTACAAAAAAGATCTTCATGACCAAGATAATCATGATGGTGTGATCACTCACCTAGAGCCAGACATCCTGGAATGTGAAGTCAAGTGGGCCTTAGGAAGCATCACTACAAACAAAGCTAGTGGAGGTGATGGAATTCCAATTGAGCTATTTCAAATCCTCAAAGATGATGCTGTGAAAGTGCATCACGCAATATGTCAGCAAATTTGGAAAACTTAGCAGTGGCCACAGGACTGGAAAAGGTCAGTTTTCATTCCAATCCCAAAGAAAGGTAATGCCGAAGAATATTCAAACTACTGCACAACTGCACTCATCTCACATGCTAGTAAAGTAATGCTCAAAATTCTCCAAGCCAGGCTTCAGCAATATGTGAACTTTGAACTTCCAGATGTT